>WOXC01012143.1:0-251726 GCA_011680675.1 Gymnobelideus leadbeateri | reverse complement strand
CTTACTAGTTGTGTGACCCTGGAGAAGTCACTATACCCTGTTTGCCTCAGTTTCTTCATCTGTAAAATGAGCTAGAGAAGAAAACAGAGTTAAAGGGCTGGCAGTATCTTTGCTAAGAAAATCCCAAATGGGGTCATGAAGACTCAGACACAACTGAAAAATGTCTCAGTAACAACAACAAAATAAAATTCTTACTTTTCTCTTCAAGACTTTTATAATATTCTCAGCTGCATCCACAGGATTTACTCCAAATGTCAGTAATTTCTTTTGAATGTTAACATTCATAAAATGCCAGTATTCTCTAAGTATCCATTCATATTATAATACTGATTCAAAATGCTTATATTTAGCCAATTACCAAATGACAATTTCACTAAATGACCAAAAATATTGCCAAACTTTTAGATTATAGATATTTAACAGTATGGAAATCAGCAGCAATAATAATAGCAACAAATCAGTTATCAGCAAGGCAAATATGAAAATAAGAACTATGATAAGAAGTTATATAATCATTAGCATTCATTTTGGCCCCCACTAAATAATAAGCGTTAACATTCATTTGCAACACATCAGGGCAGTAGATTCAGTACAATGGAAAAGGGGGGTGAGGGGAGGGAAGCCACTGAAAAATAAATTAGAAAACAATCAAATCCAAAACATATTCAAAATGAAAAATAATCTTTCTGATAACTTTGGTGAGAGAAAAGAAAATATCACAGAAGGAAATAAAAGTTTTTTCAAAGAAAATTTCATATCAAAATTGAGAAAAATAGAAAAGAATTAATCAAATTTAAAATTAAATCAAAGAATTCAGTCATCAATAATCTTCCCAAAGAGTAGCAACTGTTGGGCTAAATTCAACTTCAAACTCAAGCTTTAAAAGAAATGAATTATCATAAAAATATTTTCAAAATTCAGAAAGTAAAAATGAAAATTATAATAAAACAAATGTAGCAAAAAATTCTACATGAGAAACAAAAAGGAAAATTAAAATACCAGTTCTCAAAACACTAAATTGCAAATGCACATATATCCCAGATAGAATTATCATCTATAATGAACAGGTATCTCTGTGAGGCAAAATTCGGTTCTATGAGGCAGCTGGTGGTATAGTGGACAGAGAGCGGGACCTGGAGTCAGGAAACCTGAATTCAGATCCAACCTCAGGTACTAAGTAGCTATATGACTCTGGGTAAGTCACTTAACCCTGTTTGTGTCAGTTTCCTCAACTGTAAAATGGGGTTACTAATAGCATCTAATTGTCAGCATTGTGAGGATCAAAGGACCCTCACTAGTTTGAAAATAAAGTGATTAGCACAATGCCTGGTATCTAGTAGGTGTTATATAAATGCTTATTCCCTTCCTTCTTCTCTTCCCTGTATCAGACAAGCCAAAAAAATTTAAAAGGCACTTGTTCTTAGTCTCTCCTCCCACTGGATAGGAGGAGGGGCTGGATAGATTCCTTCTGGGCTCCCTTAGCTCTTCTCTACTACACACCCTTTTATGTCAAAGGATGAGGTTTTTCCCTGAGGCACTCATGTTTTAAGCTGCATTTGGCTCTGATTATGACATTAACTTATTTTAGCTCAGGGGTGAAACAATTCCAGTTCACATAGGTCATCTATCTCTGCTATTAGGGAGGTAATAAAATTATCAATATCATGACCTTTCTCATGATCAAGTTGCCCTTCTTGTTCCTCTCGCTCCTCTAGCCAGGAACCCCTAGCATTCTGGCCAGAGGTCAAATCCTCTGACGTGTGTGTGTGTGTGTGTGTGTGTGTGTGTGTGTGTGTGTGTGTAAATCACACTTATAAGGAAAGTAAGAGATATATTTGGAAATGAAATATGAAAATAAAACACATCAATAAAATAAGAAAAACTTTAAAAAGTCCTAATGCAAAGTTTTTGACATGATTTGGCAGCTATTTAAATGTGAAAGATAAGAAAGATTCAAATACAAAAGCAGGATATCCATCATAGATGGTGACATTACTAGAAATAGGAATTCTTGAGTCTGAGGGGAAAATAAAAATTATTTTGGACATACTGAGTTGGAGGGGGCAGTGAGATATCCAAATATAAATGTCCAGTGGAATTTAGAAATGTTAGTCTAGAGATGTGGGGAGAGGTCAGCGCTGGACATATAGATTTGGAAGTCTTATTGATAGAAATGATTGTAGTGGCAGAAATGGCTATCTTTGGGGTGCTATCTAAGCATTGACCTCCATTCATAGAAGACAGGGATTAGGTCTAGGTCATGTGTGTGTTTGTGTGTGTGTGTGTGTGTGTGTGTATACAATACATAGTGTAGTATCATGCCTAAGCAGGTACTTAATACTTAAAAATGATGATGAAAATATCATGCTTCTGGGTTTTTTATTGAATATATGTGTATGTATATAAAATATGTATGAACACATTCCTTAAGCTATAGCACATCTATAACATCTATATAAGGAACTGGACCTAAACAATAAAATTCAGTCACTCTTGCCCCTGCTTTTCTTCATTACATAATATAATACAAAGCTGGTATATGCTTCAGGAGTACCAGCTTTTTAGAGTATATAATATGAAGAGCAACCTACTGTCAGTATAACCAGCCACATTTTATGGAAATGTATTTTATTTGTAATTTAGATTATGTTATAGACAGATACTCTAGGATATTACTTAGATTAACGCTGACTATATTGCTGGATATACACTAAGAAATACCACTTTTAAGAAAACTTACAGGGAAAACTTTAGGAAAGCAACAGAAAACATGAGCAAATCCAGACTTTTAAACATGTTTGTATACCAATGTAACACACTCAGAAAAAAAAGAAAAGGAATTGGATGAGGGTCTTTGTCCAAGATCACAGCTGTGATCTCATTTGCATGACTGAGCCATGATGGAATAACTGCTGACTAGAATGTATGACTAGATAGAAAGGTGTAGAGTAAATAAACATGAATTCAGTATATTGATTCCAGAAGCCAGAGCCTAGTCCCAACTCCATCACTGACTAATACTGCCTAGAGCTCAAAGTTAGCCATTTCATTTGGATTTAGATCTGTAGAATACTCAGATCAATGGTCTGGCAACCAAATACAAAGACAGGAGGAAAAGGAATGAACCTCCAAATGTTGAATTTGATGACACTGATTGTGTGACTTAAAAAAAAAAAAGTAAGCCACTCTACTTCGATTTATCCATCTGTAAAAATGTTTCTTCCTCCAACCAAGTTGTTGAATTTTTTTTTTTAGAAATTTTCTTTGGCCTTCCCAGGCCTGCCCGTCAGCTTCCTTCACACACCCCCTGGGTCTTCACACACTTCAAACACTTCTCCTATCTACTTCAGGAGCATATTGCAAAGATAAGCTACATTATTTAAGTGAAAGATTTTTTAACTCTTCAAAAGACAATTTCCCTGGGAAGGGGAATGAATTTGGGATCATAAACAGTTCCCCCAAAGGCCTGTAATGCCAACTTCTGATTTAGACTCCCCCAAAAGGTGAACACATTTTGGAACTGGTAAATAGGCAACACCTTTCTATTTCTGTCCTGTCCAGATAAGTCACAGTAATAGCTGAGAGCCAAGTATAGGCCTTTTGCTTCCCATATCCTGGTTTCAAGTCCTTTACTACCCCTCCAAGTATGGAGGGCACATGAGAGTCCTTTCTCCAAGACACATGTTGCACAGGAACTGCCTGTCTCTCCAGGTCAGATCTCTAGACTCATTGCACTAGGGTTTATTCTCAAGGAAACCTGCAAGCCTGAAGCTGCCCATGAAATCTCTGAAAGATTTTAAATGATTATATAATATCTAGATACACAAGAGTGCTCTTGTCAACAACCAGAGAACAATGTTTTAAATGTATTAAAATTGGGGACTAGGGAAGGGGAACATTCAAGTTCTACGTTGATCATAATGTCGAACTATAGCCCTCAAGCTCTAGTCCTTGGCAGTTTGGCCACTCTGCTGTTATAGAAACTTTTGGGGGGAATCAGGAATAGAAAAATCTTAAATCTTTTAGATTTGAAGTGTACTAACAGGAAAGGATTAGTTATGAATTTTTAAACTAGAAGACCATGTTGTTAAATAAAAACAGTTTACCTGTATATAGTTCATGCATAAAGCATTTTACATGTATTACTTTAAGTCAATTTCACAAGTACCCTGAGAGGTAGTTAATGTATAAGTATCCCCATTTTACAGGTGATAAAACTGAAGTCTAGAGATGTGTCACATAGATAATAAATGGTGACCTAGAGCTTGGCACTCATAATTGATCCCCCTCAATTGAAGTCTAGTGATGTTCCTAATATAAACCATAGCTTACCTTTAAGTTATAACAGCTGTAGAATTCTAAGTTTAGGGAAAGGAATGAGTGCAAGCCAAGAGACCTGAAGGTAAAACACATGACCCACCTCCTTCCAAACAAGTGATTATTTTAAAATTCAAAATGAGATAAAATTTTGGACTCTTCCAATGTGGGAATTTGATATATTCATTATGAAGATACTGGTTTTATTTTTTTTTTTCGTTCAATTGGGAGTAGTAAGGAAGAGATGCATTCTTATAAAAATAAATAATTTATGTGGTTGCACAGAAATGTTACATAAAGACCTGAAATATAAATAGAAATTTGGTGTCTTTCTCTAAGAATCCTAAACATGGGGAGAGGAAAACAAGTTAAAATAATGGAAAATTACAAGTCTATCAACTTAATTTTAGATATTTTTAAAAATACATTTTAAGAAGTTATAAGAAACTAATTTTAGGTACCTATAGAATAACAGGTTTTTCTGTAATGATCACCATGGTTATCACCATGGTTTTAGAAGAACAAATTAGTGGTTAATCCAATTTTCTTCCATTGATAGATTGGCAAGTCTGATTGATTGAGATGAAGTAATATATGCAGTATATATTAATTTTAGTAAATCCTTCTATTCTATTCCTTAAGGAATGCTCATCACTGTTTTGGGAATGGAAGGAGAGAAAGAGGGCAGACTTAAATCATTTCCATTTTACTATTTTTTAGCAGTTTTTTTTTTTTCCAGTGTGTGGTGATGAAGATGAAAGCTGATAGCTGAGTGCAGTTTTAGGAATATTTGCAATTTTCATTTATCTATACTATGCCATGCCCCAGTTAGCATACATCATAAGAAGAAAAGTTTGTAAAGGAGCCTAATGCTTGTGGTGCTGCATTAAGCAAATATAGTCACTTTTTAGAAGTTATTTTACATATTCATTGCTTCAATGTGTTTTGTCTTCTGTCCTTTAGTAGTTAGCCTGACTCATTTCTGTGCTGCTTTTTAAGAGCTTGCATCAGCCAAGCCCCTACTTTCACTTTTTAATCTTTATGTATTTTTATTGGTACCTGCTTTTGTTTTTTTTTTACATATTTTACATTTTATATGTATTCCTTGATAGGAAAGAAGATTTAATTTATTCATATTATTTTAGTATACCATTTGTATTATATTTTTAAACTTGGGCTAAATGTTCCTTATAAAATCAAATTAAAAGTATGAAAATTTCTCAGAGCAAAGAAATGAATCATTGGATTCATTTTTCATTGAGTTTATCATGGCTTCTTATGGAAGTAAAATACAATGAAGAAAATTCTAGTGTTGTTGTTTTCTATTCCTTCACATATATTCTAAAACATTGTCCTCTTATATTATCACTTGTAACAACATGGAGATTAACTATAATGGCTAATATTTGTAATATTATCCTTTGAATTTGTAATTTTATACTACATCAATGTAGTATAAAACCATGTAATGCCCTCTAAATTCTGATATAACTTTTTAAAAGTTTATACTGGGCAGTAATGGCTAACCAAAAACATTTACTACATATCCTCTCGGTGGCTTAAACTGTATGAAATTATAAGGAAAATAAAAGACATGATTCTGATTCACAAACAACTTTACAGTTTGGTGAAAGAAATCTGAATTTTAGGACCAATAGGATGGAGGTGGAAATAGGAGGAGAACAAATGATTATAGGCAGAGAAAAAGGAAAATTAGCTGAAGAAAACATATGGGTAAAAAGGCCAGAATAACAAATTATAAACTATGACTAGGGGAAAAAGGAAAACCAAAAGAAAATATATTGTCAGAAATTATACCTTATACAAATCACAAACAAAACTGTTAAACTCAATCCTAGCATCTTCAATGTTAACTTTTTTCCTGGATACCACCTCTAAGATCATGTCTTTAGTTTGCCAGCCCATTTCTGTTATCTCAGGAAGAGAGAGAATTTAGATTGTGACCTTGAATTTTTATAACCTGATAAAATATTTTTGTCTATATGAGACAAAATTTTCATTTAGGAACCCAAAATTGCACCACATTTTTTACTTGTAATACAAGAGTGAGTGTTTTCAAAGGATTAGTTTACCTTCCTTGTATATTAGAAGTTCATGTAGTACTGTTTCAAGACTTAAACTTAGTTAATAACATTTTGAGATTTATCTGTTGGATGTACAAGTAAAGTGTTTCCTGGAGAGGTGACTGTTAAGACATTTTTGAAGGAGGTAATCGATAGGCATATATTATTGGGGAGGCAGTGAGCAATCTAGAGTGAAGTCAGTTATAAAGAAATGGATATGGAAAAAAATAATAAACTTTTTATGTTGGCCCATTTCATAACTGTCAGCAGTGAGGCTACTGTAATAGTCATGTTTGGAATGGCTTGCATGCATTTAATTAAAACATATCTTTTCATTATTAAGCAGAATAATGCAAGAATGTATCTTACCAGAACTCTATTAGAAAGGCTACTGCAGACACTATTTGAGTCAATTTGTACATGTTCACCAAAGTTCCAAGGGGTCTGAGTTGAAGGAAAAGGCACTTTTTCTTCCTTGCAGGGGGAAATGTTTCATGATATAAAATTGCACACAATTTTCATGAACAATTTTTCATGTATATTTCCTCCCACCAGTTGGTTTATTTCATATAATCAAAGTAGACACCATTGTGTGCCACCCCTTCCCTCTTCACATCAGTCATGTGAGAAAACTGGATGTATTGTGAATGGAAATGAAATGCAAAGGATCCGTGAATCCACATTTCATTCAAGTGAAGGTTGACTCCCTTAAAGATGCCCACCCAGGTATCTTGTGTAATCTTCTATCAGGATTGTATCTCCATTTCAGTTTGTATGACACTACCTGTTTTGAATAGGATAAAGCCTCATTGTTACTGTAAGCCCTGTTTCAAACTAAATATTCATCTAGTCCTTTGTGGCTGCCATTTTTATCAGGCATTCAGAACAGCTTCCCTTTGCTGATCTGCCATTTTCCTACATATCACGGTTTCACTTGTATGATTTCTGGTGAGACAAGCTTAGACCTGGCTGCTTTTCTCTCAGTAACAGAGAAAAGAAATGTCTCTGGTGCCTACTCTGCAGAGAAAGTTGATTCATGTGTAAATTATCAGTTGGCCTTTATTTGCTTGGCCTGTGGAGAGTACACATGCAGATAAAAGACTCCGTGGGTCAGGGCTTAGTATGTGCAGGTTTCTCCAGTGGCCACAGTGACAGCGTTAGAATTGTTGTCAAAGATTATCAGACACACTATGATGTCTTATCATTATTTACTTGCAGTTTTCTGTGTAAAATAAATTCCATTGCAGAGGAAGCTTTTATAACATTAGGGGACACACCACATACGAGACTCCTGTTTAATGTTTGTTTGTTTTTTCCCTTCATCATTTCATACTCTAAATCGTAAACGTTGGCTTGTTTCCTTGATATTAGAAATGGTATCTTTGTGGTTCTTCAATCCATATGAATGGTCTCTTTTCATGTTTCAACTACATCATGTTTTTATTTATTTAAATTTAAGTTGTAATATCCAATCCTGAAAAGGGGGGAGGGGATTCTGAACATATTAAATAAGACAAGTAAAATGCTACTTGTCTACACTATCTCACTACCTTTATAAAGTACACACAGCAACTTCTAGGCACTGTATAGAAAGTAGAAAGTTATTTTAAGCTACAAAATCAGTCACCCATCATTTGATTGCTTATCATTAAAGTAAAATCAGGAAAATGGACTCCAGGTTTACATTCTTTCTCTGTTTTATCTGTGTAGAACGTCAATTACCTCACAAATCTCTTGTGATTATAAATTATAACCATGCCTGAACTTTAAAAGATAGATTCTTATATTACACTAAGAAGTAATAGTTAACATCTATATGGTTCTTTACAGTTTTAAAGCACTTTGAATACATTTCCTTACTTGATCCTCACAAATAACCCTGGGAGGTAAAGAGGGAGAATAATATTTTTCCCCGTTTTGCAGAAAAATGGAGGTTCAGAGGGTTTGCAGAGATATGAGTGATAAAGTGCAAGGCTCAAACATAAGTCTTCTTACCCTGAAGCCAGATCTTTTTTTTTCCTCAGTAGGAGCACAGTGTAGTAGATAAAGAGCTATGCGTGGAGTTAGGGAAAACTGGATTCAAATCCTGCTTCTGACACTTGAGCTGTATGCTCATGGGAAAGTTATTTAATCTCCCTTAATGGTTTTCTCTTCCATAAAACAAGGATAATAATACCAGTAATGCTCTCTTTGTGGGACATGTGTGAGGCTCTGAACAGATAATGTGTGTAAAGTGCTTGGTAAACCTTAAAGCGCTATATAAATGTCAGTTGTTATTTTTCTCACAATGTAACATCAAGTCCAATAATGATAAAATGGCTTTAGTCATCTTTTATCGTTCTAATTTTGTGCTGTTTTGCAAATGAGTAGAGATGAATCACCTAAATGGAAAAGATGATGTGGATTTTCTGTAATATTTATTTATGCAATTTTTATTAGTTATATTTGTTACCACATGCTGCTCCATTCTGCTGAAAAGTATGTTAGGAAGCAAAAGAAGCTATGTAGCATTTAACATGTATAATTTCACATCCAAGATTGGCATATGCCATATTCGTGTTCATTTTATCTTGGTAGGTTTACCATATTTCCTCCAAAATTAGCTTCCCCTCTGAACTTCCCTTTTTCCATAAAAGAGACTATCATTGATATAGAAGTATAGAATGAGACAAGAATTTTCATACATAGCCAATGTGTTGATTTGTTTGACTTGTGTATTTATTTGTTAAAGAAAGGGCTTCTTTTGGGGTGGGAGATTGGTGGGGGTAAAAGAGTTGGGGACTAATGAGTCATATAAATATTAGAAAATAAGAAAAGAGAAAAACTTTAAACATTTTAAAATACACAGAAGGGAGCAGAAGAAAATTCAGAAGGGGACACAAAAAAGCAATATAGGTATATCACTACCAGGTTGAAAGTAATAATTATTATACAAAAAAACCACTATTGCAAAAGTTTGTGGTTTCTAAACAATCATCTTTTAAGCACCTTGAGAGCAGGGACTATTTTGCTTTTTATATTTGTTTCTCCATTGCTCAGCCTAGTATGAAGTAAGCACTTAATGCTTTTTTTTCTTTTCATTCATTCATTCATTTATTCTTTGTTATATTGAAATTATCATTTGTTGAGGTTTCTTCATTTTTAGCTATGTTGTATTAGATATTTTGCTCACATGTTTCTTTCTGATGAGGATTTAGAAAATGCCTATTTTTCTCTCTACACCTAGACATTTCCCATGCTGTTTTATGCTTCAGTGAGAAGACATTACTGGATTATCAATGAAAACCACTTCACAATTGAGCAGTGTTAGGAAGTCTAGGTCAAATTCAAGTCTCATATAGATTTGTGGTTTTTATACATTTGTTCTTTGGAGCTACATCATAGAATCTTTCCAAGTATAAAAGGGTTGTAGAATTGCAATTGTAAAATTAATGGTTTTTAACAACTGAACATGTATTATCTTGGACTTATTGGGCCATGGTTTCTACGTTTACAAAATGAAAAGTATAGATTAGATGACCTGTACCATCCTTTTCAGCTCTGACTCTATGGCTCTGGCTGTGTTTTAGGAATCATTATTTTCTGGTAATTTAGGAGATCCATAAAACCAAAAGTACTTTTAATAGCTACTTTTATGTATCATCTATCCAAATAGGAAATAGTTAACAATTTTAAATCATAACTTTTATACCTATTTCATGATGCTCTGCACATCACCAAATGTAAGGGGATAGTGCTAGATTTTTGATGCAACTATGAAATAGAAGTTGAGGGCAAATTTTTCTTTGTGATTGTTCAGTATGTGGATGCTAACCATTAATTTACGACAAATCTATTAATAGGAAGAATTATTTGAAAGGATCCCCTGCAGTGTATAAAATCATATAGTAAAGAGGCCTACTTTCATGTACTAGAGAGGCATGATTTACTATGGTTAGTGTGCAGTACAATCAGTCAATAAACATTTATTAAGCATTTTGTGTTAGGAACTTACTAAGTGCTAGGGATACAAAGAAAAGAAGTTAAAATACAGAAGCCTTCAAGGATCTTACAGTCAAATGGGGAGACAGCATGCAAATAACTATCTACACACAAGCTATGTACAGGATGAATAGGAAATAATCAGTGAAGAAAAGGCACCAGAATTAAGAGGGATTGGGAAAGACTTCCTCTGGAAGGTAGGATTTTAACTAGACTTGAAGGGAGCCAGGGAAGCCAGGTGGAGAGATGAGATGGAGATGAGGATGGAGAGGATGAGGGTGGAGAGCATTCCATGCATAGGAGACAGCCTTCAAAAATGCCCAGAGTTGGGAGATCAAGTGTCTTCTGTGAGAAACACCAAGGAGACCACTGCCACTAGATAGAAGAGTACATCGTAATTTATGAGGTATGAGAAGACTGGAAAGGTAGAGGGGAGGGGAAGCTTATAAAGACCTTTCATGCCAAATTAGAGCTTTTATATTTGATCCTGGAGGTGATCAAAAGGCACTGAAATTTACTGAGTAGGCAAAGGCAGGGTGGGTGCATGGCCAGACCTAAGCTTTAGGAAAATCACTTTGACAGATGAGTGAGGAGAGACTTAGGCAGGCAGACCAACAAGTGGGTTGTTGCAATAGTCCAGGTGAGAAGTGAGGAGGTCCTGCATCAGGGTGGTAGCAGTATCAGAAAAGAGAAAGTGATGTGAGAAACATCTTACAAAGTAAAATTGAAGGCCTTGGCAACTGATTGATATGGGAGGGTAGGGTGGAAGTGAAAGTCAAAGATGACCCTTAAATTATGAGTGTGGGGGACCAGGAATATGGTGATACCCTCAACAGCAGTAGGGATGTAGAAAGTTTTGGGGCTGTGTTTTCCTTGGCTATCTGTCCAGCTTCTATGTCAAGTCAACTCATTGGGATGGGCAGCAAAGATTACTTTGTATTTTCTCCTCTTGATACAGGAAATATCCCATCTTTAATGCATGTCTTTGACAATTTCCCAATTTTCCTAGGGGTTCTAGGGCAGTGATTGCAGGAAAAGAAAAGGTGTTACATGTTACCTGCCATTGCAGGTATGTTCTGAGATTTTTAAGTTTTTTATTTAATTGAAGATGTAAAGGAAGTATGAGTCTGACTCAGCACATCAGTGACTTTGTAGATTTATTGGATCTGTTCTCATGGAGATAGGGGTCCACTCTCATAAACTTGACTGCCCTCTACAAAACATTCATTGGTAAATTTCCCAAAGCCCAGGGGCCCTTGCCTCTGCACTGGGGATATTTAGCTCTGGAGAGTTTTGATGTCAAAACAAAGGACCAACCTGCCATTAAACTTGTTCATGGCCAGAATTCCTGACCTAACTTTTCTGAGCCAGTCTTTTGACAATGCCATAGGTATAATCAACAAGTAGTATTCATTTGGCACTTTTTATGCAGTATTTTATAAATAGAGATCTCTTGAATTTTGTGAGATAGGCCAGCAGACATACACAAAGATATGTGTATGTATATGTGCACTTTTCTAGAAGGCAATGCTAATTCATTTACATTCTCAAAGAGAGCATGGAATTTATAGTTTCAAAAATCCCAAGTAGCAAAAATATCCTATGTATTTTATGGGAGGTATGAAACTAAAGGCTTTTGGGGCTATGACTTTGTGGCAATAGCATCTACCAACCAGACTTTGTGTGGTTATTTACAGAAGTCATAGTTTAGCAGGTTCTATCACGTCATGTAAACTGTGACAGACAGGGGTTCCATGATGGCTTTTTCCTGGAATGCAAGATCACAATGATCTTGCCATGGTTGCCATCTTAATATCCCACATCCTGTCAAGTTTGTAAGTGGAAAATGAAAATCTAGTAAAAGATTCCCACCCAATTCCAGATAATTAACACCCTTTCTTATATAATTATAGCAACTCATAAATATATAGCATCAACTGTTTATAAAACACATATATTGTATAACTTGATCCTAAAAACTCTGTGAAGTAGGGCAGTATAAGTATTGTTATCCCCATTTTCAGTTGAGGAAATTGGAAGACATTATGTGGATTATCCAAAGTCACACCAGTAGTAAATAACAGAGGTGAGATTAAAATTCACATCTTCAGTTTCTAAGTAAAATCTCATTTCTAAGTGACAAATATTGTAGAAATCCAACTTACTCCACTGACCATTTCTCAGTGTTCTTCTCTGGCATATAGTAATGATACCTCAAATGGTTAGAACAGATGTTCCTAGATGTTCACAGCTGCTTTAGCCTTTCTTACTGATAACCTCAATTACTCTCAGTCATGATTGAAACATGAAGCCCTTTTGAAGTAATGACCACTCATGTTGAGATAAAGAGGGGCTCATGGATTTCAGGAAATTTACAGATAAATGTTTTACAGTATGAAAGAAAGAGGACTCCCCCCAAAGATCCATTTTTCACAGCAGAATAAAGCATTATGAAGCTGGGGTCTCTTAATTTTTCAGTGTGCTAGAAAAATAGTCAAAATTTACTAAGCCTGTTATATTTGACTATCTAATGTTCAGGAAGAAAAAGAATGAAGATTGGTAAAAAGGATGTTTTTTTGTTTAAGGCTTTATTAATATAAATTTTAAAGATCATGATTACATTACATTTTATTATTGTTCAGTCTTTTCAGTCATGTTCAACTCTTTATGACCCCATTTGGGGTTTTCTTTGTAAAGATAGTGGAGTGGTTTACCATTCCCTTCTCCAGCTCATTTTACAGATGAGGAAACTAAAGCAAACAGGGTGAAGGGACTTGCCCAGGGTCACACAGCTAGTAAGTGTCTCTAGACTAAAATTACATAAATGAAGATAACATTGGCAACAAAATTCAGGTCAATATAATGGAAAATGTCATAATTCACTTGTTAAAGTTGAATCACACCTTCATCTCTTAAGTAATAGTAAATTATAAGGTTAAATGTACTACCAATCAAAAGATGCATATATTGTTGGTCTTTTCTGTTATTTTGCTTAGCTGCTGGTTTTTTTTTTTTGTTGTTGTTGTTGTTTTTTTTTTTTTTTTTGCGGGGGGAGGCAATATACTTACTCCATCTTTGGGGGATAAGTGTGTTTGTGTAGGTTTGATTACTATATATGATTATATAATAAAAAAGAATCAGGGTCATCAGTAATGCCTCTCTTTTATCTTTAATGCTTATCTATGCTCCCAAAGAAATATATATGTATACATATATATATACATATATATGTTCATGTACATGAACCTTTAAAATTAAATTCTATGAATTCTTTTAGTTCTTAATTTCAACAAAAATCTATCAAGTTCCTACAATATACAAGGCAGTGGGAATACATGTCTGTATTCTCAGTCTGTTTTCAGTGAGTTTACATTCTAGTGGGATGGAAGAATAAACTTAACTGTAACAATAAAAAAAAATCTAACAGCAGCATTTTAGAAAATTAACATTCCAATTCACTGTCAAAACTTTTCCTCGCCTGTATTTCCTAAATCTTTTTAAAATTCATCATACTTTCTAAAAATTGTCTAGCATTTTCATAATACTTCATTTCCCCAAAGAATTACACGAACATGCTACATAAGATTGCCTTGCATACAGTAGGCACTTTTTGTTTGCTGAATTGAATTATTAAATCTTGTGATTTCCTTATAATATTGTTCACTGTTGAGCAGAATTTGATGTGCCATAATCTCTTGTTCTGGGCAACATCCAAAAGAATTGATTTTTTGAAGTACTGATGGGACCTTCTTGTAAGGGCTTTCCACAGCATGAGCCTCCAAGGAAAATATTAGATTGAGACTTCAGCAAACAAACTGAAAATATTTGCAGACTAAATTCCTTCGAAAACTTCACTTTATTACTTGTAGAATGATCACATGACATATGGCATAATACCAGTCTTCATACAAACATAATTGGAGTCATTTTAAAAACACTATGAACAGGCTTCCCAGAATCCTTTATATTTCATGACAGTTCAAGCTCCTGAGTTCAGTACTAGGCTTTTCTTGTCTCCCACATT
This sequence comes from Gymnobelideus leadbeateri, assembly GCA_011680675.1. Classification (NCBI taxonomy): domain Eukaryota; kingdom Metazoa; phylum Chordata; class Mammalia; order Diprotodontia; family Petauridae; genus Gymnobelideus; species Gymnobelideus leadbeateri. The sequence goes on along the minus strand of WOXC01012143.1, from coordinate 237,320 downwards.
TATCCTTAGTAATTTTAGTGCTTTGTTTTGTTTTGTTTAGCTTTTGTGTAAAACTAAAAAGTTAGCACATTTTAAAAAATCAGAAAAAAAAACTCTTTAAAAGAATTATAATTCACATTAAAATACAATATATAGATACACACATATACAAACATAGACACTTTGTGTGTATATAAACACTATTTGTTTCTCATGGAAATGCAGCTAAAAAGTGGGTTGCAAATTTTACTAGCACTAATGTTACCAAGAAGTGAAACATGATATGTCTATCTATATCTATCTATCCGTATCTAAATTTATATAAATACATCTGTCTCTAGATATATATCTAGATATATCTAGAGATAGATATAAAATGTCAATGTGACACCTTTCTAGGAGTATGGATAAATTGATACTACCTTGGACACATTCTCTCTTACCCTTTCTTTCTTGTGAGTGGTACCATACAATTGACTTTGCATGATAACTGATTGAGTTTAGAAGTATGGATTGTCTATGAAGCAGAAGTTTTGCCTAGTTTTCTATGTAAAGCTAACTGATCCATATAGGGATTGAATCCATGACCTTTGTCTCATTAGCACCATACTCATCTAACTGAGCTAACCAGACCAGATACTATTGTTGTCTTTATTGTTCCAAAGGAATTTTTCATTGATTTTTTTATGTCACTATACATTATATCTTAGCCAACCCAAAGTACAGTCGTAGAGAAATAAAGTAAATGCTGATTCCAAATGTAACCTCCAGACTTTATGAAACAAGACAACTTTTTCTTTCAAAAAATGAAGACTAAGCATTCTGAAAGCTTGTTAGAGGGACTCGCAAACACCATTATGTAAATTGACAGTTACTTCTAAGGTTTTAAAATGAATTTCTAATGCCAAAGTAATTCTTTCACAAACATTTGAGATTCCATGAGAAAATATTCCATTATTGGAAAGATAAACTTTGGATTTTGAAAATAAAAGCTGATAATACTCTGTAGAAATTTTTCTTACTAAAGAAGTAAAAATATATTCATTATATTTTCAGAAGGCAGTGATGACATAGTTTTGATTCTGATGCAACTCATTATCCTTATTAGCACCTATTAGAATACAGTGTATCCCAAAAATCTTAGTGCCCTTTTTAAGCTGTAATAGTTTACTAAATAGTTTTAAGCTACTAAAGTTTAAAACTACAGTGACTTTTGAGACACCCTGCATAGAAAATTATTTCAGTTCTATAGGAAAATTTTTAAAAATATTTTCAGAAATTTACAAAGGCAAATCAGGACACAAAACTGAGTTACTAATCTGATCTAATATTAGAAATGCAAATGAGACACTTATAATCTGATAACTTATTGCTACTGATGATAATAGCAACCTGCTCTCATGGGGAGGAGAAAGATACATAAGTAAATAGTTTTTATGAAGTTGAGATGGGTCATCATTTTCTTAAATTTTGACACACATACAGAATCATCTGGTTGGAAAGGACTTTAGAGGTCATCTAATCCAGCCCTTACCTAATGTACGAATTCTTGCCAGAACATTGCTGATAAATAATGACCAAACCTCTTCCTGAGTACCTCCATAATACCTCAGGAAACAACCCCCATTTCTTTTCCATCTATGATGCTGATTTATTAACTAATGCATGAAGAGCATTATGTTAAGTGCTATGGACAGTTAAAAAAAAAGATCCTTCTTTGCAAAGACTTACTGCCAAATGGAATAAACATTAATACAAATACACACATAAAAAGTTACATATAATCAAATGTATATACATACACATCTATTTGCTAAGTGATTACAATAATTCTGACATAGTGCTTTACAGTTTGCAAAGCACTTTACATATATTATCTCACTTTAGCCTCATTGAAATCCTATGATATAGATATCTCCATTTTCCATATAAAGAAGCTGAGAACTCAGAAAGTTCAAGTAACTTGCCCACTGATAGGAAATATTGAGGTCAGATTTCAACCCACCTCCTCTTGATTCCTAGTCCAGACTACTACACAATGCTGGGTGTTTACTACCTCCTAGAGCTATTTAGACTTTATAGATTAAGTGATTCTTGAGCAGAATTTTGAAGATAGTAAAGTTTGTTGGGAAGGAGTAGTGAAAACCTAATTTATTCAATAACCTACCAATTGCCTACTTTGTGGAACATTTGGTGATAGGATTAAAAGTACATAATGCAGAGAAAATGAAGGATTATGAACTTAAGATGATTATGAGGACAGTATTTTAGAAATCATAATGGGGATTTTAAAAAAGTAAACCCTTGACATTGACATTTTCAGTTGTAGGTGAAAACAAAGCAGTGTGGTATAGCTGTGTAGCTGTCCTTTGTTAGAGGGATGCTTAGCCATAGTTACACAAATTGACAGATACTTCCAGGGCTTTAAAATTAAGTTTCTAATGCCAAAGTCATTTTTCACAGACAAAGTAAAACATTCAAGATTCCAAGGAAAATATTCCGTTATTTGAAAGATAAACTGTGGATTTTAAAAATAAAAACTGAGTAGAGCACCAGCCCTGAAGTCAGGAGGACCTGAGTTTAAATCCGACCTCAGACACTTAACACTTACTAGCCTTGTGACCTTGGGCAAGTCACTTAACCCCAATTGCTCTCCAAAAAGCAAAAAAAGAAAAGAGAAACTGAGGTGGAGAAACTGTAAAAATTGTTCTTATTAAAGAAGTAAACTAGTGGTATATACATTATATTTTCAGAGGGCAGTGATTCAGCAATTATTTAGCACCTTCTGTGTCCCAAGTACTGTGCTAGGCATTAGGGATACAGAGGCAAAAATGAAATAGTTTCTGTCATTAGATAGCTGATAGTCTATTAAATAGAGATAAATATAACAAGAATCATTTATTAAAGATTTGCTTTGTCTATAGAGAGGCAGTTGGGGTATAGCAGATAAAGAGTTTTCCTAGAAGTTAGGAAGTGTTGGGGTTCAAGCACAGCCTCTGCCATGTATCAACTGTGTGGCCCTAGGAAAGTAATTTAAACATTGCAGTACTCTAGGCAACTCTCCAACTGCATACATTGCAGAAAAGGTGCCAACCTACATTGGCAGAGGGCATTTCCTTACTTTGGGAGTTCTCTGTACCCATGAAATCCCAGATTCAGTCTCTATCCCATTTGCCATGAAAGCAAGTGTTTCCCATGTAGGGATCTTGTGTAGTGAGAGAAAGATGTCAGGTCAGGAATTCTTCAGAGGTGCCTACAATTAATTAGAAAGGAGAAGAAAAGAAATCACTCACAAAAGGAACAGTTAACATGTCAGAGAGGAAGACAGTCATCAGTGTCAGTAATAGCAGATAAAGGTCTAAAAGGCTGGCATGGGGGAGTGAAGACAAACTAAAAAGTCATCAGATTTGTTCCAGAAATTTTATTACTGACCTTAGAAAATATTACTTTAGTAAGTTACAAAATTCATAGGCATATTACTTTGGATCAGAGCAGGTAGTTGGTGTAGAAAAAAATTATATTATCCCATGTTGATAATATATTGGAATAGTTTAGGCATAAATAGGTGATCTACATAATCTGGGGCCAATTCAGAACAGGGATGCTAGGAGCATAAAAAACTAATTAATCAGGCATGAAAATCAGTTAAAAGACTGGGTATATTTAGTTTGGAGAAAAGAAATACGTAGTAGTGATAGGACTGGAGTGAGACAAAAAGGTTTGTGACATGATAGAAATCTCCAAAGATGGAAGTAGAATCAGATTACAGGAATTTTTTTTTTTAATTTTAAACAAATGCTTTATTAACTTCTGTTTTACATCCTTCATTTCTGCCAGATTTTGAATTACAATTTTCCCCCATTTTTCCCCTACCCACCTCCCCAAAATAACAGTCCTACAAGATATCCCCTCATCCAATCTGCTCTCTCCCATACCTTTTTCCATACCCCCTTTGACTTTTCCATTAGAGCAAGATGGATCTCTGTGCCACAATGACAGCACATCTTATCTCTCTATTACAAGCAAAAGAGTATTAATAATAGTATTTATATATATTTGAAACATTTAATGTTACGACCTCGAATTTCAGATCCATTTCCTTCCTCCCTTGTCACCCATTCCCTCTTGGGAGATAAGTAATTCAGTATATGTTGTACATGTCTAGCTATGCAAAACATTATCATAGTAGATATGTTGTACAAGGCTGCTTATAATTCCCTCCCACTCATCCCACCCCCCACCTGGTCCATTCCCTACATGATCCTGTCCCTCTTCTATAGTGGGTACTTCCAACCTCCCCTCCCCACAAGGATGCCCTCCCATCCATCATCCCTCCTCTCATCCCCCTTCCCCCTATCCTGCTGCAGGTTGAGATATCCCATTTAGTATGTATGTCATTTTCTCCCTGAACCAAATTCACTGAGAATGTGGTTTTGCCTTTTTTGCCTTCCTATTCTCCCCCTCCTTTGCAACCACTTCCCCTTGCTTCTTCTACATGAGATAGTTTACCCTACCCTATCTTTCCCCATGTCCTCTTGCCACTTTCCTCTCTCACCTCATAATTTCATCCCTTGAGTATTCTCCCTTCCCAACAAATTCAACCTATGCCCTCTATCCATATATAACTGTAACCATATACACACACATTCACATATGTATTCATATGACCACACCCCTTCTTCCATTATTTTCATAGTGAGAAAGATATCATCAGTCACAGTTATTGCTTTTCCATATAGGAATGTAAATAGTTCAACTTTGATAAGTTCCTTTTGATTTCTTTTCCCTGATTACCTTCTCAGGCATCTCTTCCTTCTTGTGTCTGGATGTCAAATTTTCTATTCAATTCTGGTTTTTTCCTCAAGAATGCTTGAAAGTCCTCTATTCCACTGAATGACCATATTTTCCCCTGAAACAAAATACTCAGTTTTGCTGGGTAGGTGACCCTTGGGTTCATTCCCAGTTCTTTTGCCCTCTGGAATACCATATTCCATGCCCTTCGATCCCTCAGTGTAGAAGCTGCCAGGTCCTGGGCTATTCTGATTGTGTTTCCACAATATTGAAATTGTTTCTTCCTGGCTGCTTGTAGTATTTTCTCCTTGATCTGGGGGTTCTGGAACCTGGCTATAATATTCCTGGGAGTTTTCTTTTTGGGATCTTTTTCAGGAGGTGATCTGTGGATTCTTTCAACCTCTATTTTGCCCTCTGGATCTAAAACATCAGGGCAATTTTCCTTGAGAATTTCTTGAAGGGTGATTTCTAGGTTCTTTCTTTGATCATGGCTTTCAGGTAGTCCAATAATTTTTAAATTGTCTCTCCTGGATCTATTTTCCAGGTCAGTGGTTTTTCCCATGAGATATTTCACATTGCCTTCTAATCTTTCATTTGTTTGGATCTGCTTAACAGCATCTTGATTTCTCATAAAGTCATTAGCTTCCATTTGCTCCAGTCTAACTCTGAAGGAATGAATCTCCTCAGTGAACTTTTGAGATTCTTTTTCCATCTGGCAAATTCAACTTTTTAAGGCATTCTTCTCCTCATTGCCCTTTTGGGCCTCCTTTGCCATTTGAGTTAGTCTATTTTTAAGGTGCTGTTTTCCTCAGTCAGGCTGTTGACCCTCATTTCATACTTTTCCTGCATCCTTCTCATTTCTCTTTCCAATTTTTCCTCCACTTCTCTTATTTGATTTTTAAAGTCCTTAAGGTCCTCTATGGCCTGCAATCCGCTCATGTTTTCCCCTGGGGCTTTTGGAGCAGGACTTCTGACCTCACAGTCCTTTTCCCGCTCTATGCCCCCAAAATCGGAGTCTAGGGTAGCATTTTTCTGTTTCCTTTGCCTTGGCATGTTGCCGCTTAATTACTTGACTTTTGGGCTTGTTGCCACACTATGGCTTTAAGGCCAGATAGAGGAATTTTCGTCCTGCATGTGGGGGGGGGCAACTTCCATTTCTGGCAAGCTGTAAACCCACCCATGACTTCCACCCTAGATCACAATCCAGATCCAGGGAGGTTAAAGCAAGAGCGATTACCCCTCAAGACTGATCGCTGGATCTCCCTACGATTTGCAGGCTGGGAGCTGGAAATGCCTCTGAAAACTACCAAATGGCGTGTCTCCTCAGTGGCTTCTAGCCCCCAGGTGAGGGAGCCGACGCATTCCCTAAATATCAGTCCCAAAGTCCATAGGACACTAACCTCTTACTTTGTCCTAGGCATGTCTATGTTGATAATTCTGGAGTCACCACAGCTCCTGGTGTTCTGGGGTTCCTCCAGCCAGCTGCTGGCCCTGCCACCCTGGGGCTAAAAACTTGGCTCATGCGGACCTGGGCTCGGCTCAGCTCCCTGCGCTCTGCGCACTGCGCGCTGCGTGCTGCCAGGTCCCAGACCGCTGCGCTGGTCCTTCCTGCAGGGCTGCTGGGCTGTCCTCTCTGGGAGGTTAGCTTCTCTGTGTCGTTCTGTGGGTGCTGGGGCTCCAGAAGTTGTTCAGAGTCCCCTTTTACATAGTTTGGGGGAAATCTGGGGGCAGAGTGGCTTGGATGAGCTGTTTCTACTCCGCCATCTTGGCTCTGCCCCCCTACAGGAAATTTTTTAAAAAATAATTATGGAACTCTGGGCCTGCCTTTAAGAGGTATTAGGAAAGGAGAGAAAGGGAAGAGACATTAATATCAGAGAGAGAAGATAAAGATGGAACCAATGTTTCTTATGTAATATGAGCACAAGTGGGCAATCTGAAGAATATCTTTCTTGAATTATTGAGATAAAAGGAAGAGCTACAAGAAATGAAAAGTATTTTAAGTTTAGAGAAATGAAAATTATAAGGAAAAAATAAGAGAAGGTAGTATGTATGATGACCATACTTTCTGAACTAAATACTGGGGATATATGGTTTATCACTTCTTCAAAAAAATTCACAAGCTTCCGTGGATATGCATATACAATACACATATGTAAGTGCATATGTACTTGATATGTGCTAAAGTATGCATATTTTTCCAGAGTAATCACTGTATTTCTTTAGCCTGTAATCTTCCATTTCATTTCTCTAGTCCAAACCTTAAATCCATTTCACTCTGGAGCTAATATATTGGACCACAATAGGTCCCTGCCCAAGTTTCATTTAATGGCTATATTTTGGGCCCTCCTGCCTCAGAGGGAATGTCAGTAGTAACTATTTTTATTTTAAATAGCAGCCCTGTAGGTCTTCCCCTCCTAGTTTTATTTATTTTTTTTTATTACAGGGGCCATCCTTTGACCCACTTCTTAAAGAGGCCTATTCACTGAATGGGCATTACCTCATTCAAAGTGAGAATCTGAAAAAGCGTTAGCCTAAAAGGGCCAGGCTCTCCCATTACATCCTGAGCCATCTCCAGTTGTCCTGATGAATATCTGGCCACTGGACCCAGATGAATCTGGAGGAGAAAGTGAGGCTGGTGGCCTTGCACACGTCTCCCTCATTTAAATCAAAGTCAACTGCAATAGATTCCCTGAGATCATGGTTCTCTTCAAAAATGAAGGAAAAGCACAATTCATTTCATAATCATCTTCTAATGTAATGTATAATTTTTATCATAAGGTTTTATTCAAAACTATTTGCCAAATACTATTAGCTAAAGTACTGGCATTTTGGTGACATTTTGATGGTTTATAAAAACAACAATATAACATATTTGAAATTGGGACTGTCTTAGAAAACATGAGATAATTACTTTAAGAGAAAAGAAGGTCTTAAAATTTGACTTCCAAAAGGCTTTTGTTTCTGCAATGCAAAACTGATCTCTAACTGAGGACTGGAGAGCATAAACTTTCCAAGACCACTTGTCATTTAAAAAAAAAAAAACTGTCCATCTTTTCCTTTATGTTCCCTCTCTACTTCTTTACTTACTGTTTAAGACTAGGGCCTCTATCTATATTTTTAGCTTAAATGATGTCTCATCCATTATGTGAATTAATTGAATATTAACTATAACATTAATATCAATTTTATTTCTGCCTTGACCTAAGTCGAGGGAGTAGACTATCATCATTCCCCACTTTGAAATTCATGGAGAGATTATTGAAAATATAGAACAATTTATTTAATTGATACATTTTCTAAATGTATCTAACTAATTTCCAAGAGATTCTCCAGCATAATATTTTCATGCCAAATGTGACAACTCATAACCTTAATAGAATGTGACAGAAAATTCAGTTCAGTACTTCTTAATGGGAAAATTACACTGATGGACATTTGAATTTACTCCTATATTACTGAATATTGGCATTCTGAATATAAAAAAGTTATCTGAATCAGATATTCTTTAAAGGCATGTAAAAAATATTTCAGCTTTCAAAAGAAGGTCTGTTATAATCAGAGCTCACTCTCCCCAGCGCCCTTCTACAAACTATAAGATAATTGAAACTGATTAATTTAGCCCCATTGACCAAGGCTTCTCCCTAATTTGTTAAGGATGGGTTTGACAAACAAAATATCTTGGAGCAAGTACCATGTTTGTTTGTTTGTTTGTTTGTTTGTTTGTTTTTGTTTTTTCCAAATGCTTTATTAACTTCTGGTTTACATCATTCATTTCTGCCAGATTTTGAGTTAAAAATTTTTTCCCCTTGGGGCGGCTAGGTGGCGCAGTGAGTAGAGCATCGGCCCTGGAGTCAGAAAAACCTGAGTTCAGATCTGGCCTCAGACACTTAACCCACACAAACAAAAACCTAGCCGTGTGACCTTGGGCAAGTTACTTAACCCCAATTGCCCTAAAGGGGGCGGCTAGGTGGCGCAGTGAGTAAGAGCGCCAGCCTCGGAGTTGGGATGACCCGAGATCAAATCCGGCCTCAGAAAATGAGCACCCACACATAAATAATGACTAGCCGTGTAACCTTGAGCAAGTTACTTAACCCCAATTGCTTAAAAAAAAAAAATTTTTTTTTTAATTTTTTTCCCCGTTTTTCCCCTACCCACCACTCCAGAATAGCAGTCCCACAGGATATCCCCTCATCCAATCTGCTCTCTCCCATATCTTCTCCCATACCTCCTTCGACTTTTCCATTAGGGCAAAGTGAATTTCTGTGTTCCAATGCCTGCACATCTTATCTCCCAGTTACATGCAAAATTGTATTAATAATAGTATTTATATATGTTTGAAACATTTAATTTTAAAACTTTAAATCCCAGAGATCTGCACTGTCTGTTCCCAGAGCACTGCGCTGGCCGCTCCCTACAGAGCTGCCGGGCTGTGCTCAGTGGGAGGTTAGCTTCTCTGTGTCGTTCTGTGGGTGCTGGAGCTCCAGAGGTTGTTCAGAGTCCCCCTTTTACATGATTTTGTAGTGGTGTGGGCTGGAGTATGGTGGAAGTGCTATTTCTACTCCGACATCTTGGCTCTGCCCCACCATGTTTGTTTAACACTATAAAATATTTTGGTTTCAAATTGGTTTTTAAATTCAACTTCTTTTAATGTAATATATCAATTCTTATTCTGGGAAAATACTAGAGTTGTTGCCTATTTTCTTACTATTTTGCCATATATTTTTATCAAACATTCAGAACTTTAAATTATTATTATATATCCATTAGCTCTGCTTCTTTGAGATGTATTGACGCTTATTCATAGTCTGAATGATGAAAGAAATTGGTGAGTTTTTAACTGGACCACCATTCTGTCATCCTTTTAAATGTACTGCCAAACTTCTTCTGAGTTAAAATTGTTCTTATACTGGCATTTTCATTGACAAGTTCATGAGATATTAGAAAAATCTATGGTCGTTTTAAGTGTTGGCACAAAATCATAATGTTATTATCACAATGATATGCTTATTATCATAATGATATATTTTCCTGAAGAGTAAAAAAAGATACACACTTTACCTCTACATGATCAGATGAGAATGTTTTCTTGTCTAAGCAGCATCACTTGGGGCCTACTTCCCCCTTCTCCCAAGAAATTCCCTCTGCCAACAAATGTAGGAACCTGTTCTACAGCTGGCCAGAGTAGAGAATTGCTTAGGGAACCAGGAGATTAAATGACTTGCTCACAGTCACATAATCAATATACTTCAGATCTAGGACTGGAACTAGGTCTTCCTTACTACTTAGTCTGTACAGTTTAGCAGAGCATTCTTTTTCCTTCAGTAGGTTGATCAAACACCATGCAGGTTATAATATAATATCCTTTGGCTATAACATAAGTGATATTTTATAAGGTAGGCATATATATATAGATAGATAGATAGATAAATAATTGGATAAGCTCACTTGATTAGAAATTAATTAGGTCAGGGTCTTGGAGTCGATTGCTACATTGGCCAGCTTTATGCAGAGGAAAATGACGTAAATATATGTATCTGTATATATCTGTGTGTTGTAGCAGCAAGCACCCCAATATCCCCAGGGTGACTGCCAACACAGGTTCTTAGATCTGCTTTTCAAAAGGAAAGCAACTCAAAATGGGTTAACAAGCTTACTTTAATCAAACAAACATACATTACCTAGTTCAGGGGAAAAAGGTCAGCACCCCAAACTTCAGAGTTACAGAACTTACAGATCAAACAGACAGGCTTCCAAACTGTCCAACCATTATATCAATACCAAATCACAGTTACCAGAGAGGGAAGCATCAACATCTGGGTTTTCAAAGCCGGGGGGCTCTCAACAACGGCTTCCCAGAGTCTCATCTGGTCAAATCACACAACACTTCTCAAAGTGAGCCCCAAAGCAAAGCCTCTCCTCAGGGTTTATATAGCCTTCTCCTGGCTCAGAGAATGTAACAACCTTCTGGACCCACTGCCCAATCACAAAGTATCAAGGTGTGGGCTTTCCTGAAAAACAAGCCTCCCACCACAGGCTCCAGGTGCACTTAAGCTAGGGGCAGGGAAGATCTTTAAATCTGCATTTCCATTACATTCGGCCCCAAGATCTTTCTTGCCCATAGCATACACAATTTACATTTGAATTAGCACTAAACATCTCTTAGGTCACATTTTCCAGGTACATAAGAAAATTACAATATAATCTCAAAATACAATAGTCCAAGTCTTCCACTCATGGGACAAATGTTAACTCAGTCCACTTATCAGTAAAATCAAAAAATAGTCACTCTTAAGTTAACTCAATCAGTTACATCAGTTTTCAAAGTACAAGTCTTCCACTCATGGGGCAAAGTCTTGATTAGCTCAATTAGTCTCTTATCTGTAACAATATCTCAAAGTACAATTAGTCACTTATTCAATAAAGTCTTACTAAGAATGCCCATAGCATAGACAGTTAGCACTAACCATCTCTTAAGTCATATTTTCAAGGTACATCTAAAGTTACCAAAGTGGCCACAGGGCCTTAAACACAAAATACAAAGCATTATCATATCAATTCACAAAATACGAAGCATTATCACATAAAGTTCTCTTGGGAGGAGAGGGGTGTCCTTCCCACAACACTGCTCCAGCCCTTGCTTCCAAGTCCAGAGAGGGAGCTGGGCAACAAAACCAATGTGGGGTCCTTGGGGTGCATGGCACTTCACCCCACCCATCATAGTTACAAGTCCATCCTCCCCCTGGGTCCCAAACTGTGGGATGCAACAAGGAAACACATTCAGTGCCCCTGCTTTGCCACACAGTCCTTATCTTGTCCTGTGGCTGAACTCCAAACTCCTGGGTTCCTTCTCCTCCAGCAGAAGGCAGCAGCTCCAGGCTTCTCCACAGGTCTCCATGCAGGCAGCTCACCATTCCTGCTCTCAGCTCAGTGAAGTCAGCATGCAGGTCGTTCTTCTCTCCTGCTCCATGGCTCCACAGAATCACAGCTACCACAACTGGGAAACAAACAATTATCCCAGCCCCCATACTTTCCTTTTACTCAGCAGATCCCATCCCTCGTCGCCATTTTGTAGCAGCAAGCACCCCAATATCCCCAGGGTGACTGCCAACACAGGTTCTTAGATCTGCTTTTCAAAAGGAAAGCAACTCGAGGCGGAGCCAAGATGGCGGAGTAGAAACAGCTCTTCCAAGCCTCTCTGCCCCCAGATTCTCCACAAACTATGTAAAAAAGGACTCTGAAAATCTTCTGGAGCCCCAGCACCCACAGAACGACACAGAGAAGCTAACCTCCCGCTGAGGACAGCCCAGCACCCTGCAGGAAGGACCAGCGCAGTGGTCTGGGAGCCGGCAGCGCGCAGAGCGCAGGAGCCGAGCCGAGCCCAGGTCCACGTGAGCCGAGGTTTTAGCCCCAGGGCGGCAGGGCCAGCAGCCAGCTGGAGGAACCCCAGAACACCAGGAACTGTGGAGACTCCAGAATTATCAACATAGACTTGCCTAGGACAAAGTAAGAGGTTAGTGTCCTATGGACTTTGGGACCTGTATTTGGGGAATGCGTCAGCTCCCTCCCCTGGGGGCTAGAAGCCGCTGAGGAGACACGCCATTGTAGTTTTCAGAGGCATTTCCGGCTCCCAGCCTACAAATCGTGGGGAGATCCAGCGATCAGTCTTGGGGGTAATCGCTCTTGCTTTAACCTCCCTGGATCTGGATTGTGATCTAGGGTGGAAGTTGTGGGTGGGTTTACAGCTTGCCAGAAACGGAAGTTGCCCCCACACGTTCGGGACGAAAATTCCTCTATCTGGCCTTAAAGCCATAGTGTGGCAACAAGCCCAAAAGTCAAGCAATTAAGTGGCAACATGCCAAGGCAAAGGAAACAGAAAAATGCAACCCTAGACTCCTATTTTGGGGGCATAGAGCGGGAAAAGGACTGTGAGGTCAGAAGTCCTGCTCCAAAAGCCCCAGGGGAAAACATGAGTGGGTTGCAGGCCATAGAGGACCTTAAGAAGGACTTTAAAAATCAAATAAGAGAAGTGGAGGAAAAATTGGAAAGAGAAATGAGAAGGATGCAGGAAAAGTATGAAATGAGGGTCAACAGCCTGACTGAGGAAAACAACACCTTAAAAAATAGACTAACTCAAATGGCAAAGGAGGCCCAAAAGGGCAATGAGGAGAAGAATGCCTTAAAAAGTCGAATTTGCCAGATGGAAAAAGAATCTCAAAAGTTCACTGAGGAGATTCATTCCTTCAGAGTTAGACTGGAGCAAATGGAAGATAGTGACTTTATGAGAAATCAAGATGCTGTTAAGCAGATCCAAACAAATGAAAGATTAGAAGGCAATGTGAAATATCTCATGGGAAAAACCACTGACCTGGAAAATAGATCCAGGAGAGACAATTTAAAAATTATTGGACTACCTGAAAGCCATGATCAAGGAAAGAACCTAGAAATCACCCTTCAAGAAATTCTCAAGGAAAACTGCCCTGATGTTTTAGATCCAGAGGGCAAAATAGAGGTTGAAAGAATCCACCGATCACCTCCTGAAAAAGATCCCAAAAAGAAAACTCCCAGAAATATTATAGCCAGGTTCCAGAATCCCCAGATCAAGGAGAAAATACTACAAGCAGCCAGGAAGAAACAATTTCAATATTGTGGAAACACAATCAGAATAGCCCAGGACCTGGCAGCTTCTACACTGAGGGATCGAAGGGCATGGAATATGATATTCCAGAGGGCAAAAGAACTGGGAATGAACCCAAGGGTCACCTACCCAGCAAAACTGAGTATTTTGTTTCAGGGGAAAATATGGTCATTCAGTGGAATAGAGGACTTTCAAGCATTCTTGAGGAAAAAACCAGAGTTGAATAGAAAATTTGACATCCAGACGCAAATAAGAGATGCCTGAGAAGGTGATCAGGGAAAAGAAATCAAAAGGAACTTATCAAAGTTGAACTATTTACATTCCTATATGGAAAAGCAATATCTGTGACTGATGATATCTTTCTCACTATGAAAATAATGGAAGAAGGGGGTGTGGTCATATGAATACATATGTGAATGTGTGTGTATATGGTTACAGTTATATATGGATAGAGGGCATAGGTTGATTTTGTTGGGAAGGGAGAGTACTCAAGGGATGAAATTATGAGGTGAGAGAGGAAAGTGGCAAGAGGAGATGGGGAGAGACATGGTAGGGTAAACTATCTCATGTAGGGGAAGTGGGTGCAAAGGAGGGGGAGAATAAGGAAGGCTAAAAAGGCAAAACCACATTCACATTGAATTTGGTTCAGGGAGAAAATGACATACATACTAAATGGGATATCTCAACCTGCAGCAGGATAGGGGGAAGGGGGATGAGAGGAGAGATGATGGATGGGAGGGCATCCTTGGGGTGAGGGGAGGTTGGAAGTACCCACTATAGAAGAGGGACAGGATCATGTAGGGAATGGACCGGGTGGGGGGTGGGATCAGTGGGAGGGAATTATAAGCAGCCTTGTACAATATATCTACTATGACAATGTTTTGCATAGCTAGACATGTACAACATATACTGAATTACTTAAATCCCAAGAAGGAATGGGTGACAAGGGAGGAAGGAAATGGATCTGAAATTCAAGGTCGTAACATTAAATGTTTCAAATATATATAAATACTATTATTAATACTCTTTTGCCTATAATTGGGAGATAAGATGTGCAGGCATTGGGACACAAAGATTCATCTTCCTCTAATGGAAAAGTCGATGGGGGTATGGGAGAAGGTATGGGAGAGAGCAGATTGGAGGAAGCGATATCTTGTGGGACTGCTATTCTGGGAGGTTGGGTAGGGGAATAATGGGGGGAAAATGATTGTAACTCAAAATCTGGCGGAAATGAATGATGTAAAACAGAAGTTAATAAAGTATTTGTTTAAAAAAAAAAAAAAAAGGAAAGCAACTCAAAATGGGTTAACAAGCTTACTTTAATCAAACAAACATACATTACCTAGTTCAGGGGAAAAAGGTCAGCACCCCAAACTTCAGAGTTACAGAACTTACAGATCAAACAGACAGGCTTCCAAACTGTCCAACCATTATATCAATACCAAATCACAGTTACCAGAGAGGGAAGCATCAACATCTGGGTTTTCAAAGCCGGGGGGCTCTCAACAACGGCTTCCCAGAGTCTCATCTGGTCAAATCACACAACACTTCTCAAAGTGAGCCCCAAAGCAAAGCCTCTCCTCAGGGTTTATATAGCCTTCTCCTGGCTCAGAGAATGTAACAACCTTCTGGACCCACTGCCCAATCACAAAGTATCAAGGTGTGGGCTTTCCTGAAAAAACAAGCCTCCCACCACAGGCTCCAGGTGCACTTAAGCTAGGGGCAGGGAAGATCTTTAAATCTGCATTTCCATTACATGTGTATGAATATCCTGCTTCCATAGGCTCCCCTATGAGAAAAACAGTTCTAACTACATGGTGTAGGTAAATTGCCTCATCTTTGTTTGTGAAGTGTGCACCTTTTCTTTCAATTGATTGGTGACAGTATTTACAATAAATACTGGCCAAATATTCTAAATCTAGATTTTCTTTAAAAAATGAATAAACAAAAACATTTTATTTTTGCTTATAATTACTATTTTTGCCATACTATTGAGTTTAAAGATGTATATTGACTTTTCTAAATTGTCAGCTATATAAAGTTTTCTTAATATTTGTATCACAGACTAATCTGGGGCTTTACATATACTAGGTGCTTAGTAAAATGCTTGTTGGATTGAATTGTAGGGAGTAGAACAGAGAGCTTCCCTTGTATATGACCCCAGCTTAGTTGAAAAAACTCCTCTATGTGTAATACAGTTGGCTTTTAATTGTGTACCATTTCATTGAGCAGGACCTCAAGAGTTTGGGGCACTATTAGAAATAGTTCCACTAAATTTACAATAAATACATCTTCTAGATGTGTGATTTGAGTATATCAGGAAGAAGGATTATTTTAAAGGTTTCTGGTTGAACCGTTCTTTCTTCACAGTAATTAACTTCAATTACAATCATTACTTGGATTCTTTCTCCCCTTTCTGAGATAGAAGAGATAACTAACTAGTCATTAAGTATGAATGTGGGTATAGCATAAAAAAATCCAGCCAATAGTTAGGAAAGTGACTGGCTTACTAATTGGCTAAGACTGATTCTGGAATTATAGAATCAGCAAGTGAGCTAAATCCAGGGTGGCTAAGTGATCAAATCTTAAACTAGAATGTGGTATCTAATATATATAGTACACCATGCTGGGGATATAAAGAAAGAAAAGGTTACACATGGGCTCCATGTCAGGAGAATCATGAGCCAAACAGAGCCTGGAGATGTCTGACTCAAGATCAGCTTATCAAGTTGAGGTACCATCTAAGTCTGTCTTGAATAGAATGCATGCACTTTCAGTCAACTTCAGCCTTATTCTTGATATTCCTATACTGCAAATTACTTTCCCTTGTACATAAATCCTAGAAAATATACTCTTGTGACCTGAAGTATGTGACAGAAGAAGAAAAATGGGAATAAATGGATACCAGAATTACCTATGTATGGAACAGTGAAAAGGAAAGAAAGGAGACAGTAAATCCTTAATCAGTGTAGCAAATGTCTGAATCCAGGAAAACAAGCAAGGTTAGAGATCAAAAAGGTCAAGAGGTCAAGTGCATCAAATTTAAATTTAGAGAATAGAGTAAGAAGGAAAGGGCAGCTGGGGCAGGGGGTGGAACTGCAGTCAGGAAAACCTGGGTTCACTTATTAGCTGTGTGACTATGGACAAGTCAGTTAACCCTGTTTGCCTCAGTTTCTTCATCTGTTAAAATGAGCTGGAGAAGGAAATGGCAAACCATTCCAGTATCTTTGCTAAGAAAACCCAAATGGGATCACCAAGAGTCAGACATGACTGAACAACAAAAGAAAGCCCCAAGGCCAAGGTCAGAATTCTAAGTTCAAGGAGCTGTACTAACTTTTAGAAGTTAAGGTACTGAACACAGCTATTATAGCCCTTCCCAGGGAAGGAATTTTTTTTGCATCAAACTCAGGTCAGAAATTTAAGCATTATGCTAGGGGAATACAAAGTTTATATGACAGTCCTTTCCCTCAAAAGGAAATAAATGCCAGCGTATATTAAAAAGTAAAGTGTTACAAACCAAAATGTTATGTCAAGTCTGAAGTATAAGTTTGTTAGTCAGCTGTGGGGATCATGAAAGGCTCCCTGGAGGAAGGGGTGTTTGCTTTAGTTTTAAAGACAAAATAGGTTTTCAACAGATAAAGACATGGATTATAGACATTCAGGGCAGAAGGACCAGAGATATGGAGGCATAAGAAAAATATTGTTGAGAGGCAATGGTTCTGTTTGACTGGAACATAGAGTGAGTGGAAAAGAATAATAGGAGATAAGACTGGAAATCTAAGTGGTTCCTAGTTAAGAGATCTCAATGTCATTCATAACATTCAGAGAAATAAATCATACAGCTACAATGGGCTCACTGGCTCATAGGAAGCAGGAGGATACAGGCCCATGAAAGACCCACAGGAAGACAAAACATCATGAATATTTTTAAGAAAGTTTAAGGTTTGTGGTGGTATATCTCACTTTGTCCATTTTTATTTAGTTAGATGATATTAAATATATCATGTGGAATTGTTAGCACTTAGTAAGAAGTTGAGAAGATAGATAGATAGATAGATAGATAGATAGATAGATAGATAGATAGATAGATTATAGTCTCCATATGCCACATTCCTCTTCTACTCCCTCCCTCCCTTTCTTCCCCCTTCCTCTGCCAAGGATTAGGCTAAAGTAATATAACTTTTGTTTAGTCATGTTTGTCTCTGTGACTCCATTTGAGGGTTTTCTTTTTTTATAAGCAGTTGGGGTTAAGTAACTTGCTCAAGGTTACATGGACAATCATTATTTATGTGCGGGTGCTCATTTTCTGAGGCCGGAACCGATCCCAGGTTCTCCCAACTCCGGGGCCGGCGCTCTTACTCACTGTGCCACCTAGCTGCCCCCATTGAGGGTTTTCTTGACAAAGATATTGGAATGGTTTGCATTTCCTTTTCCAGCTCATTTTAACAGATGAGGAAACTGAGACAAACAGAGTAAAGTGATTTGCCCAGTGTCATACAGCTAATAAATATCTGAGGTCAGATTTGAACTAAGGTCTTCCTGACTGTAGTAAGCCCACATCATCCCCTTCCCCACCTCCTCCCCATCCACTTGCCACCTAGCTTCCCTAATAATACTATAGGCATGAATTATTTCACATTCCTTCAGACTGAGTAACTATTTAGGCTAACTTTGCTTAACTCTTTTTTCTTTGATACAAGGAAGGGCCCATTGTTTGGAAAGTATTATATCTGGAAATGATTGTAATATAAAAATAAAAGACATAAACAAAAATTAATTTTAAAAAAAGAAAAGCCTTTTACATAGCATTGAGAAACATATATGACATTGAAGTGATTGAAATGCTACTCATGTGACATAAGGTAGCTACTCCTGGCTTGTGTTCCATGGATCATCATCTGGGATTCCTCTACAGCTACTGATAGACTGCAGTCCTCTTATTTACTGATACACAGTCAGCTTTGGATCAATTGGAATTCAAGACCAGGCATCAAACAAGGCAGTGACCTATGAGTGAATAGCTTTACCACCTCATTATGGAAGTAAAGTTCTTTTATTCATCCTGAGGCCATGGTAACATCTGATTGGTCTTTTCAAACCAATATTGTACTTTACCCACCTGTTAATGTAGGAAAATGCTGGTCAGTAAGTTGACTAATGTCCTAGTGATAGGTCCTGGATAGGATTGGGCAAAAAAGGGGGTGGGGGTGGGGCAAAAAGCTCAAAATAACTGAACAAGATTCATCCCTTGGCAGAATGGAATATTTGAATGATTCAAGGACAGATACCACAGAATGCATGTGATAAGCATTGAGTATATCAGAAATCTATTTAGTTTACCCATTCTATAGTGGTAATGGGATTGATGTATTGTCATTATGTGTTTTGAACATTCTATAATAATGTATTAAGATGAGCAAAATTTAAGTGTAAAATTATATTTTAATTAAGTCATAATTCATATCCATAAAATTTGTGAATTAATTTTTATTGTTAAATATATTTTTAAATTTACCTAGAAACTTTGGATGATCATACTAGTTTTTTATATCTGTATGTTTGTAATATAAAATCCTAAAAGCCAGGGAAGAAATGAAAGTTTCTAACTAACTGAAAACCATTGTGATTTTAGCAGCATGTTTATAGGCAGCTAAGTTGTGTAGTAGAGCACTGGATTTGGAGTCAAGAAGACTTAAGTTCAAATTTGGCCCCAGAATACCGGCCAGATGTGTGATGTTAGGCAAGTCACTTAACCTCTGTCTCCCTCAGTTTCCTTTACTGTAAAAATGAGAATAATGTACCTGATTCATTAGTGTTGTGAGGATTAAATAAGATAATACTTGTAAAGTTCTTTGCAAATCACAAAGCACTATATAAATGATAGTTAATTGTATTTTTATTTAATTTATATTTTGATATCTGGTAACTAGCATAGGACACTATTTAAAAAAAATCATTTAATAGTACAATACAGTCTTCTATAAACATTCATTTTCAGAATGAATTTGAGAAGGTATGTGATTGAGCTGCAGTGAGATCAGTAGCTGCATCCTACATCACCTCATTGGAATATAATGGGCAAGCACCTATATTGATTATCATGACTTACAGCAGGGGAAAGTCTTTGTGCTTCAGATTGGAAATAAATTATAATCAACATTTCTAAAGGCAGTGAGTTATAAAAGCTGCATCCTTTGGAAACATCTAGATGTAAAAGGGCTGGTGTAAAGGTTATTAACTTTTTGATTGTGGAACTAGAATACTTAACCCCCTTAGCAATCATCATGGTTCCAAAAATCATGTGGATTGTGTTCCATCACCTGCCTTTTCCAGTAATGTTCATTAGCTCCCACCAGCAGAGGTCACTTTAATAAATACTGGGTCAGCACTCACTACATGAGAGTAAATTCATTTCTCGAGCAATAAAGTTATCTTTCTCTGGTTTTCCTAGGTAAAGGGTTTGTTTATGATGATGATTTTTTGCCTTTATGGCACATTTTATATTAGTATTTCAAAGGATTAGCTATTTGAAATATTAATAATATGTCTTTGTGTTAAGTCATACTCTCAATTTTACATTTGGAGACATAAGGCAAAAAGAAGTTAAATGACTTATCCAGAATGGCAGGCAAATTGATAGGAATGCCAGAAATAGTTATCAAATCTCTGTCTTCCAATCCAGCTGTGTGCTCTATTTGTAGACCTTCAATACTAACACATGCATTTAACTCTCCCTTATCCAAGGCAAAGGGAAGCAGAGGTACATAGATGAATAAAACCCACAGCTATTTTGGAAACCTCATTTTAGTCATTGGTTTCATTCTCTTTCCTATCAAATCATTTACTAGAACTACTTGAAAGCAGAAACGTAGAGTTTCATCAGAGTTGACCTTTTGATCACAGTGCAAATGAACATTTAAGTGATAGACAGCAAAAAGGGGAAGGAAGAGAATCCAAAGACTGGAAATAATTTCCCTATCAGCAATCAGAAATGAGAAATATATGTCTATTCTAATTTTCTCTTTATCATCAAATAGTAGGAGCTATATTCAGTGCTTATGAATGAGTTATCAACTAACTAAACATAAGCAAGATTATTCAAATGCTTCAGCAAGGTTACTTTTAGAAAACACATTAACCCACAGATCACCAAGCTTCTATGGTCGTTAGTAAATCACTACTTCACTGATCCCCTGGGAACCTGAGGTATCCAGGATTGTAGGTTTCAAAACTGGAAGGGACCTTAGAAGTCATCCAGTCTGGCCCCCTCACTTTATAGATGAAGAAATTGAAGCCTGGGGTGGCATTTTCCCAAAATTACACAGACAAGAAGTAGTAAAGATTTAAACTCAGATTCATGGAACCATCAAATTATAAAGGTAGAAAGGACCTCAGAAATCATCCAGTCCAACCCCCAACTCAGAGTAACCCCAATGCATTAGCTTTTTGATCCAATAGAAATGTATCATCCTTCTCTCCTAACTTCTCCTGCCAGTTGTCCCTGTTCATCCTATCTGAAACATGTCCCACCAAGACCATAGCCCACACCTTTTCTATACAAACTGTCCTTCCTAAGGTCCCAGAACACCCAATTCAATCTGCCAAAGATGTTCCAAATTCAGAAAACAAGCACCAGATAATTCTCAACTTCCAAATAGACTTTATTCCAAAAGCTTCTTTGTATTTCTGAGCTTGAAACACAGAATGTATTCTTACAAAGAAACAGTATTGTAAATGCCCAGGTTTTGCTGACAGCCCACAAAAACCCATGTAAGCTACATCATAACTAAATGATAGTACAGAACTTGGTTTTAAGTGAAAATAGTTTCTGAGACACAACACTGAGAGTGGAATGGAGTGTTCTAGGCCTACCAGATGAAAAAAAAAATAAAATCTAGGAATTTTCAGCATTAGCAATAGAGTATAGGAACCTTGGTCTCCCCAGAGTTTATTACTCCAAATTAAGTGCTCTTTCCAAAAATACTCATTTTGTTTGCAAAGGGTACATAATATGCTATGGAAATTTGAGCCTATGAGAACATAAATGTAAGGTTGCTACAGATCTTCCAGTGACTATGTGACCTTGGGCAAGTCACTTCATCTAGCTTGAGCTTCCTTTTTAAAATGAGTTTAAGTTCGATGACCCCTAAGGTTCTCTCTAGCTCTAAAAGTCTATACATTAATGACATAATTAGATAAGTGCCACAGATATAGTCTGAATACTAGAAGGGATATGGTGCTAGTCTTGACTCAGCCCCACCATTTGGGCAAATATTGGGGGAGGGGTTTTTTCATTTTTGGCATGACATATCAAAAGAAAAAGGATCTATATTTTCATTCTTTTTATGTCTTTCCATACTAATAAGTTGTGTTACCTGACTTTTAGTCACTCTGAAGTAGAAAGAAGAAATTTTTCTCCCCCTATGTATAGTTTTAGGCTTTATATTTTTATAAAGGAGTGGAGGTCAAGGACCAGATCAAGAATAAGGTATGGTTCTTACAAAAAAAGAAAACTACCAAGATTCTTAATTATACTTTCTTTAACATATAAAGCATATAAACAGTTTTAATTCAGTATATTTTGAATAAATGGATAAATGACTTTTGAATCTAAATTAACAAAGACTGTAGCTTTTCCCTTTGGTATTTTGTTCAAAAGCAGAAGAAAACAGTAGGAGCTAGATAATAGAAATGAGCTTAGGATGAGCCCCATTTCCCAATAGTCCATAACCATGAAGAAGAGAAACTTCTTCAATAGGATAGTAGGACATTATCTTTAAAGCTGGTATAGATATCAGTTGTTATGTTATCCTGCCCTTCTTTTAGCAGAAGAATCAAAGACCCAAAAAAGTTAAGTGAGGTTACACAGGCAGTTACTTCATTGTTCCCATGAAATCTGTGAAAAGTGTAATGTGTTTTTAGTTTTGTCCAGGCTTTTTTTTTTAAGTGAAGTGAAATGAAATGAAGATCAAGCCTAAGTAATTCTGCTCTGCAGCCTTACTTAAAATAACTGATGAGATAGGTCAGACAGGTATATATTTTATTTGTATTATTCCCACAGCCCATTTGGTGTTCAACTGAGACTAGAGACAGAATGCTACATTCTTATATTTTGCCATTGTTTTAGTTGTTTTTAGATAAATAGGAACAAAAACACCTATGGAAATAGATGAAAATAAAAGTAAATAATCATTAAATCTTAAATTAAGTCATTAAATCTTGGCTTACATCCTCAGAAAATGTTCAAAACACATTTTCTTATATCAGTTTGAAACACCAGTTATATCACTAATTGTATTCTGTTACACTGTGTTTGGTCTACAAGATACCCAACAATTTTTTTTAAATAAGCAAAATGTTAGGTTATTTAGATAAAAGAAAAAGTTTTCATTTGTCTTTCTATAGTAAATGTATATTATCATTTTTGTTGTTATTTCCCACAAAAAATGAGTCCCATGGAATTAATTAATTCTGGTGGTACATGTAAGAAAAGATATAGAAAAATTGGCTTAACAGAGAAATTTTTATTGCAATGTATGGCATAATTAGCAAAGCCCTTTTTAAATTCCAAAGCTGAGTTTTGAATATGGGAAGAATAGCTTGCAAAAATACCTCCACTTAAATTCTATATACTTGTCACCATATGTGACACTGTAATAAAGCATCTGTCAATATTTCTAGGATTTTAAACTTAAGGAATCTTGCTTATTTAAAACCTTACTGCTTTACTTAAAAGTTCTTATGAGAGATCTCTTGAAGAAGAAAGGATCTGGAAATAAAGGTTGGCAGTCCATGGGAATATTAATACAATGTTTTGTTCATGCAGATTTTAAAGTGAGTATTTAAATTTTTTAATATTTTCCTTATGTAAATATAAAATATCCTCAGTTTGAAAAATGCCACTTACCTTATGATTAGCCCAATCTAACTTTTTTTTTTTTTTAAAGCAATTGGGGTTAAGTAACTTGCTCAAGGTTACACGGCTAGTCATTTGATTTATGCGTGGGTGCTCATTTTCTGAGGCCGGATCTGATCTCTGGTCATCCAAACTCCGAGGCCGGCACTCTTACTCACTGCACCACCTAGCCGCCCCTTTAGGGCAATTGGGGTTAAGTAACTTGCCCAAGGTTACACGGCTAGGTTTTTGTTTGTGCGGATTAAGTGTAGGAGGCCGGCTCCGAACTCAGGTCCTTCTGATTCCAGAGCCGGCGGCGCTCTATTCACTGCGCCACCTAGCCGCCCCCCAATCTAACTTTTAATGCGTTTTAAAATGAGACAATAAAGTTTCATACCTAATAATTTTATTTGACTTTTCTGTATAATTTGGTGAGGATCAAATAAATAGTATCACATAAAAATAAATTTTAAAATAGATACTGTTTTGACCATAATATTACTATGAGCTATAAAGAAACATAACTTTTCATGCATGCTGAAAACTTTAATAAAACTTTATTTTTTTTCCAACAATTTTATCCTATGCATGATTCACCATAGCAAGAACTGGAGTTGTCAGTGACTAATTTTTCTAACTTACTAGAGCTTCTATGTTTGGTTTGGCTATTTATAATGCAATTGTAACTAGGTTTGAAGAGTTATAGTAAATTTAAGTGATGTACTGTAGGGTATGTAAATATATGGAATTTAAGTTAAAAATTCACAATTCCAACTTTGTCTCACAATTAGTTTACAAAACATACTACAGTGTGAGCAAGTTTTATCATGCTAAACTTTTGGGTTTATTTGTATTTTCCTTTTAAGTATATGCAATAAAGTTTTTACCATTTAATTGTTTTCACTGAGGGTCAAGGGGTACCACTTTTCATCTTTCTGAGTGCTCATTGATATCAGTGAGAATTCCAAATTACATTAAAGACCAAGTATTACCCTCCATGTTAAGGCTTATAACAGGCTTATCATACTGTCTTTTTACAGTACTATTGTACTATAAAAATTGCTTGGGAACAGTCACACACAAATCTTATGTTCAAGATATGCCTTTTGCCTGACCATCTAGAACTAGAAACATCAACCTTTTGACTTCCCTCCATTAGGCTTTCATTTATACCTTGTCAAAAAATGCCTTGGCCAGAATAGAGCAAAGACTTATATGTACTAGATTAAAGATAAAATGAAAATGCTGCCTTCATACAACGATAAAGATGTTAGTTGGTTAGCTTAATTGAATCAGTTCCAGGGACAAACACAATGCCTAAGGAAAAAAATAGACATATTTCTTAAAATTGTGATAATAATCTCTGAGGTTAATGGTCACTTTGTGTCAAAATAATGAGGAAAAAATGAAAAGAAAAAAGTGACCTGGATGAAGAGAATGAGGGTTCTGTGCCATCTACTCCAAAGATATTTTGACTCCAAGAACATTGACTGCCATATGTACCACAGCCTGTACTTTTGAAGATGAAGGGAAATGTGTTTTAAAAAAAAAAAAAAAGATCATCATGGAACAAGTTTATAAATTGAAGGCAGACAAGGCCCAAAGAAGCTCCTGGCTGGCCAGACTGAAGCTCAGTGGTCCAAGACTAAGGAAGCTTGAGAGCATCAAGAAGAGCATCTACAGGCTAAGAAAGAGTAGATCAACAGGGAAAAAAAATTGGAAGTCAAAATCTTATGGAAGTGAATGGTGAAAACTAAAAATAAATAAATTAATTTTTTAAGAGTTTGCCATCAAGAATTTTCCAAAGGAGGAAGAGACCAAAAATGATTATCCCTTATCTCCTCTGTACATAGTACCCCTTTATTTGGCTCATACAATAAAACTGGACAGACTGTCAGCCACAAAAAAAAGGCAGCTAAGTGGTACAGTGGGTAGTGTGTCAGTCCTGGAGTCAGAAAGACTCATCTTCCTAAATTCAAATCTGTCCTCAGACACTTACTAGCTGTGTGACCCTGGACAAGTCACTTCACCCTGTTTTCTTCAGTTTCTTCATCTGTAAAATGAGCTGGAGAAGGAAATGGCAAACCACTCCAGTATCTTTGCCAGGAAAACCCCAAATGAAGTCACAAAGAGTTGGGTACAACTGAAACAACTTAAAAAAAAACACCAAAAAGTTTACATTCCTGTCATCATCATCAAAAAACATTTTATATAGGTGGCTAGATGGCACAGTGAATAGAGCACCAGCCTTGGAGTCAGGAGGACCACTAGCCATGTGACCTTGGACAAGTCACTTAACTGCAATTACCCTGCCTTCCCCCCTCCAAAAAAAGCAAAGAAAAAAGAACAAAACAAAACAAAAAAATTTTATTACGCTTCCAGTTGTGTGTGGTACTGTGCTGTGTTCTGCAGATAACTTAATGAGTACTCATGAAGAGGAATCTGCATCCTGTGATAGTTAGGTAATTTGCTTTATTCAGAAAGCTAGGAACTTTCTGAAAGAGGTAGTGTTGCAGTGGCATGAGAACTAGACTTGGATTCAGAGACCTGGATGTGAATTTTAGTTCTGCTGCTTGACAACTATGTGCAGCCCCAGGCAAGTTTCATCACCTCTTTGGGCTTCAGTCTCCTTATCTGTAAATTGAAGAGAGTGCACTTCTTAAAGCCCCTTCCAGATACAAATCCTGTGATCAAAATGAGGAAAATAAAGGAGTCATGGATAAAACACAGAATCTTAAGTAGCTAGAGAATGTAAACTGGATATTTGGGAAGTTGACTTTTACATACAGTATATTATGCTATTGATATTTGTAGGGCATGGTTTGCGGTATTGGTGATATGTTCTGAGCTATTTACATTCTCAAACCCAGTTTCCCTCTTTATGAACAATATGCTTTTATGAGATTAACTGGATAATTTAGGTGTGTATATTATAGCACTAAAATAGAGATTTTTCTCATTGCCAAGCAAACTGATCCATACAGGGATTTACTCCATGACTAGGGCCTGTGAAATAGAAAGTGGCCTGTGGCAGGCAAGAGATAAGCTGTATAAGGGACAAGTGGTGTGAAGGTTTGAGGACTGAGAGACTGTGGAAGAGAAACAATTTTTTTAAAATAACATCTTAAAGTTCTAAATTGGCACAGAGAATATGGTTGGTGGTCATTTTCCACTTTCCTTAACAACTTACCCTTAACTGATATAACATTACAGTTTTCACTGTATGTGATACATATTGATGTAGGGGCTTATCTTATTCAAATGAATATAGCTCTATAGTTCTTCTTATAAGGAAGTTATATAATTCTTTATTATCCCTCTGAGACCTTTGTCTGAAATGTATCTAATATCGTCATCTTTTCAATAGCTCCCAACTTCTTCTTGAGAAACTTTTTGACTCTCCATTAAATTGAGTGCTTTCTCAGTTACTCTCCTGGAAACCTCCATCTGAGTTGATATTGGCCCATTAATGACTTCCCTTTGGATCATAAAAGCATAGAAACAAAACTGGAAGGAACCTTACAGCACATCTAGTCTAGCCCCCTCATTTTATAGATGAAAAAAAACCTAGAAAAGTTAGGTGCCTTGCTTCAGGTCGTATATCTAGTAAATGACAGAAGTAGGGTATGAACCTGGGTCCTCTTCTGCTCCACACTGACTTGCAGTGGCCCATAGATAAAAGCAGCAAAATCCAATTACCTGAAGAAATATTTCACCCCCAATAGTCACCATCATTCTGTTAGTTTCATTAATCCTACTTAGATAATTTTAAAATCACAATTTATCTTTCACGTTAACCTTGTAGGTAGATTTTTAAAAAAAGAAGTGCTTACCAGACTATATGAAGCCTTCAATTTGCTCTGATAGGAGATACAACCACCCCCACATCCCCATCATCTACCATGTTGTTCTGTGAATACAATGGATTTTTTAAAGCAGCTTAGTTCTCCGGGTGAATGCAAAATCTGAGTCAGTTTTTTTTTTATCTTTTTTTTCAAAATTCTTAATGGAAGACAGAACTTTTGTACCCAGAGAATTGATTTATGAGCTGTTGCGTCTTTCATAGTATTCAGATGCTCTAAAATGATGCAAAGTTGGCAGGAAATGGGTGGAGGGAAGGGAAGGGATTGACCAGGTCACTTAATCTGCTATACCTGACACTTTCCAGAGAACCGGGAATTCCCCTTAGGACCTAAATAACCTATGTATCATAGATATTTATACCCCCAGAACCAAGTATAATCCCAATAGAAAATAAGTGATTTTTCCCTAAGTGATTACCTTAGGCTTCTATTGAAGATTTCAAGCTGTGTCAGTCTGGGTAATCACTGAAAAGCCTGTAAGAAAAAGCTTAATTAGTGTTTTGAGGATGAAAAGTAACATATGAGCAGTAAGGATTATTATTGTAAATAAGTATCATACCCCCTTTGTAGTAATAATTTAGCTATATATGGTTCTATTAGATTTTTGTTATGAATTGGTTCCTTTGTTGGGGCTTCATTATTCATTTTAATCCACCATAAATGCCCTCTCTTTTCATAGTCACTGGTACTTCTGATATTGAAGTAGCCAGCACTACGGAATTAATTGCTCTCATGCCATTTCAATTCAATTCAACAAACATTAAGTACTTGCTACATTTGCTGGATACTTATAGTCTAGAAAGCAGTTTGTTTTTCACCAGTAATCAAAATAGGGACTTTGGATATTTTGTGCTATGACCTCCTCCCTACCTCAAACTCATAACTGAAAACTGAATTCTATCTGTATTGTTCATAATATTGATGAGGGAAGGGTAATAGGTTCTACCAGGGACCCTGATCACTATCAGTGACCAGAAACCCTGCAATTCAGTCTGGAAAGAATTCATGAGGCTCAAGCAAACTTGGAAGCTGAGATTGTAAAAGTTTATTGTTACGCTGTACACCACAGTGGGCAAGGGTTCTTATGGGACCTGAAAACTTACAGAAATCACAGGTATAGTTTTTAAGGAGTCATAGTAGTAAATCAGGTGTCAATTATGCTAACTAGGTGAGTAAGGGTGGGATCAGGGAGGAGTTAAGGAGTTGTCAGTGCTTAAAGGAACATGCACTTTTAATATCAACTGCATATTCGTATTGCCCATAATTCACTGAGAAATAGCCCAAGGCGGGGCTACCTGGAGGTGTGATTTTAGGCCTGACAGTCACTAAAGTCAACCCTGGGTCATGGCCACTGAGGAGTGCCCAGTCTGCCACCCATCAATGTCATGTTTGACAAAATGGATGTTGGGAACCAAGGCCAACAGAGACACAGTATGGGTATAATTGGCTAAGGAGTTAACCTATAGATAGGGTATTGAAGGATTCATGGTGCAGCTGGCCACTCTACTAAGGGAGATAACATTTGCCTAAGCTAAAATGTTTATAGATAGTTTAGTGAAGGGTTCATGGGTAGCTTGTTATTGTTCCAAGGAGAGATAAACAGTTCATGAATTGTTGCTGGGCAGAGTACTGGCAGGGGGAAAGGGCAGAGTTAATGCTTTGAGACAGGGGAGGGGGAAGTGTGATTTTACAGACTGCTTTTACAAATTGATTTTACAGACATAGATCCCAAAGCACCCCATTTACAAACCGATGTTACAAACTAATATTACAAACTGATATTACAAACACAGACTGATGTTAATATATATATATATGTATATATATATATATATATCCCAAGCACCCCATCAATATGTTCTAATACATGCATGAGCTAGTGTAAAAAGGTTCGAGGTCTTTAAGAGTTCTTAGCCCTTTATAGAGCAATAACATTTCTGTAGCAGAGAAAGGGATATTCTTTTTTTTTTCTTTTTGGAGGGCAATTGGGGTTAAGTAACTTGCCCAAGGTCACACGGCTAGGTGAGAAAGGGATTTTCTGACTGGACTGCTGAGAGAGGTGATAAGTTTGGAAGGATCTGAAAGAAAAATTACAGCAATATCAGGACATTATGAACAACTCTGGGCTGGAGGCCGATTGTGACAAAAAGAGAATATTTCTAGCCTCATTACGTTAATGTAACCTTAACTAAGTTGAAAAGAAATAGGAGTGTTAGGGGCAAGACTTGAAGCTGTCAGAGGTGACAGGGAGAGTTCATGACAGGACATCAGAGACTGAATGACAGTGGCTGACAAAACTAGGATTTTAAAAGAAACATATCCTTAAGAAATTTGGTTCAGAACAGAAGAGGGTGGTTTTAATGATTTATTCAATTATTTGCTATTCAGTTATTCCTAGCTAATTTCATTTGTTCTTAGTATTACATTTGGTACTGTTACTTTGTAGGGAAATTATGACTTTTATTTATAAGTTATAAGTATTCTGTCTGTAATTTATGTCTTTCCTTCGTGTCTAATTCAAGCAAATTCTCAAATGTTTAGGTTGCTCAGTCAATTACCCAGAAGCTGACTCCTGCCAGCACCTAGTGACAGGGAAACTGAAGGGTTCTAATATTCTTTGCAAAATCTAGAATACTTCTTCCACAAAAGCCTCATAACAATTTTAAAGTAACATCATAAGTATCTCCCAGAAAATTGCTCCATAAACTCACAATCAACAATAGCATCCTAATTGTTCTTCTTGCCTCAAGTCTCTCCACACTTCACCTAGCCTCCACACAATTGCCAAAGTGATTTTCCTTAAAATATGACTATCACTCCTCTACTCAAGACACTCCAGAGACTTTCTGTTGCTACTAGGACAAACTATAAATTCCTTTTATTTGGCTATTAAAGCTCTCACAACTTGGCCCCAATCTGTCTTCCCAGGTTTTTACTATCCTTCCTGTTCTCTGTGGATCCAGGCAAACTAGTCATCTTTCTGTTTCTCAACACATGGCACTCTATCTCCCATTTCCATGACTTGTCCTGGCTCTCCCTCATTCCTGAGAAGCACTCCTTCCTCTTGTCTGCTCTACAGAATCCCTCATTTATGTCGAGGCAACTCAAAAAAAGTGTCTTTTACACAGTGATCTGATCCTGATCTCTCCCCCAACTACTATTGACCTCCCTTCTTTACTTTCTTGTATTTATTTTTGTGTTTAATCTCTATTCTGTACATGTTGTCTTCCTTAATAAAATGTAAACTCCTTAAGAGGAAGAACTATTACATTTTTGTCTATATCTGTATCATCTAACATAATACCTGGCACTTAGTACGTGCATAATATTGAATGCAAATTCATAATTATAATATATGTTAAGTATGTACAGTAAATCTTTGTGTCATCTGCAAAATTAGAGGGGCATCACAGCTGAGCACTGGACTGAGGAAATGAACTCAATCGAGGACAAAGTCAGAAAGACCTAAATTTGAATCCTGCTTCAAACTAGTTACTAGTTGTGCAAACCTGAACAAGCCATGTAACTTCTCTAGGCCTTTTTAACATGAGGGGTTTGGATTTGATGACTTTTGAGGTCCCTCTTAACTCTAAATATATGATCCTGTAGTCCCATGACTTCCATTATGAACACAAAAGTGGATGTTAAAAAAAAAAGCAAAAGTCTGTGTTGCTTGTTTGAACGCTCATTGAGTGTCACTAACTGTAGTTCATGAGAAAATGTTCATAAAATTCAGTTATTCAATTAGAGTTCAGTAAGCTGCTACTAGGTGGATGTTACTAAGCACAGTGGGACATATAAAGACACATCTTGGACTTGGAGCTCACATTTACTTGAGAAGACAATCCACACACACACACACACACACACACACACACACACACACACGTGATTAAAAGAACTATTATTTAAGCAACCGAGGGAACACAGAGAGATGAAATGCTGTGGGTTAAAGTTAGTGTCAAAGTGAGGGGATAGATAGTGCAGTGTATTAGGGAAGGCTTCTTGGGGCAAAAAAGGTAAACAGTGAGGCAGATCTTGATAGGGTTGGCTTAGCTATGTATTAAAGAATCCTTAATATGTATTAAAAGCCTTCTGACACCCTTACTGCTTACTGCTCAAAGGTAAGTTGCTTAACCTTTTTGAGCCTCCAGCAACTCTGTAAAATGCAGTTAAAAAAAAAAAAGTTAGTTGAGTTAATAAACATTCATTAAGCACCTACTTAGTATGAGTAGAGCTTTGAGCATATAAATGGAAACAAAAGACTGCCCTACCTGGAAAGAGCTATTGGAGGGTGGGGTGGGGTGGACAGAAGCAAAGAAATAAATGTACCAACAAACTATGTTCAGAATAAATAGGAAAAAGTTTACCAAGGGAAGGCACTAGAAGTAAGAAGGATTGGGAAGGGCTTTCTATAAAAGAAGGAATTTTAATTGGAACTGAAAGGAAACCCAAGAAGTTATTAGGTGGAGATGAGAAAGGAGAGGATTCCAGGCCTGGGGAACAGCTAGAGAGAGAATGCTGGGAGTTTGGAGGCCAGTGTCACTGGGTGGAAGGTTACTTGGGAGGGTATAAATTTTAAGAAAACTGGAAAGGTATTGGGGGCTGGGGAGTGGAAAGATGGTTATGAAGGCCTTTGAACACCAAAGAGATTTTTTTTTATTTGATCCTGGAGATCATAAGGAACTGCTGGGATTTGGACCTGAGCTTTAGGAATATCACTTTGATGGCTAAATGGAGGAGTGGGGAGAATTGTGAGGCAGGCAGACTCACCTTTAGGCTATTGTAATAATCCAGGCATGAGATGAGGAGGGCTTGTACTAAAGTGGATCAGAGGAGAGAAGGGGACATATTTGAGAGATATTGCAAATGAGAAATTGACAGACCTTAGTAACAGATTAGATATAGAGAGTGAAGAAAGTTTCAAGTCTGGGGAAGGAACTAGGTCTAGGAGGATGTTGTTGCCTTCCTTGGGTGGGGTGGGAGGGGCGGGACTTAGAGAGATCTTACAGGTTTGCAAACTATCCCAGTTAAGTGGAGAAATTACCTACACTGCTAAAATCATAGGCATTGATGATATAATAATAGTTAATAAGTGAAAAATTTGGCAATTTTTTTAGCCTACTGTGATTTCTTTTACATTATTGACCAGTTGTTTGAATTGATTTGGTTCAATGCAATTCAGTTCAGCAGATGTACTTTGTACAAGGTCCTATACTTGGTGATAGAGATTCTCCCCCCTTCCCCGCCAAAAGAGTTTGGTTTATTTTGTCGTCATGTTGACACTTAGGCTTTGCCTGAAAAATTTGGTATCACAGTACTAAAGGAATTTGTATATTGAAGACATTAGGATAAGTGTTTTGTTTTTTACTAGATATGGTATATAGAACTTCAAATGGTATATAGAACTCCTGTTGAGGAATCTATATTCCTCAGTTATGTATGCATACGCATGTGTGTATGTATGTGTATATATATACACGTGTACATATACATATATGTGTGTATATATATGTTTATATACATATGTCTATATATCTATGTATATGTCTGTATCTCTAAATAGATGAGAGAATTTGACTCTGAGGGTGCTAATGTTCTTCATATTAGTCATGATAATTAAACCAAATATAATTTGCTTGACAAAGACACATTTTTACACAAGTGGACTAGAAGATAAGGTATCTCAACTGTTCCTCAACTAGTGAGTGATAGATGATCACGGGAGTCCTTTAAGATAGGTGAGGTAGGGAGAAAGTGCTGTGAGCCAGGGTGAGGTGCTTGTAGACCCAGCACACACTGGAGACTTTTATAACCTAGAAAGATTAACTTGTATTTCAGTGGATCTGAGATCTCATTAAATATATATTTCCCCCATTGCTGCAAATCTGAAAGCCACAAGCCATCCATGCCTACTATGTTGCTTTTGTCCACATTTTCTCAAAGTTTATTCCCCAGAGGATCCACCCAGTGTACCAGAGTCCTTCTTCTAGGTCTTTTTACATTTTGGGGAGCACTTTGGTTGTCCCTCTGCTATCCTTTATTCCCATTGTGTGAACAGTCAACCCCCTTCTCTGATCATATACACTTGCTTAAGCAATATCCAGTGCACCACTTCTTCAGCATAAGCTACTACTGGAAATTTTTTCAGCTTATTTTCACGCATTGATCTCCATTGATCTTTATCCACATGCAATTTTGATTCTTCATAGATTATGATATGCTAAAATGCATAGCCTAGCAGCATCATTTGTAGAACATTTGCATTCAAAAACTGCTTTTTGAGAAGTTTAAGATCATCAAAAAGCAAAGTAGCTTGCCAAATGCAATCTGCCACATTCTCTTCATCCTTTCAATTCCAAGTTCAGCTTATTCTTCATCTGCATTACCTATCCCAGATATATGTATTGATGTAGTCATTTAGTGAACTGGGTTGTTCAGCTGCACGTGATAGTCTAAGCCTGGGATTCTTAGTTTTCAGCAGGGAAGAAGGTGGGATTCCCATGAACTTGGATGGGAAAAAAATGCATCTTTATTTTTATAAACCCTAGCTTGGAGTGGGTTTGTGACCTATGTTATTTTATTCAGTTATTCTGAGAAGGAGCTCATAGGCCTTTACCATACTGCCAAAGGGGGCCACGAAACAAACAAAAAAAAGGTTAAGAATCATTGGTTCAGACAATAGCATTTTTATCCATTTAATTTTTCCCCGCATGGATTATGAGGCATTATTACTCTTTTAAGTAATCTTTGTCCACATAAGGTTCTGGGGCCTGGCAGCAGCACGTTATTTGTTTGCCAGCAGAAGTATCTGTGGATCACCTCCCTATCTATAGTCTCTCATCTCCATTGGTTAATATCTGCTATAGAATACAAATTTGTTCCTCTAAGCCTGTAAATGAGGTTCAATATCGCCAAGGATATCTGAACTTTAGCCTTTAATGTTAAAAAAAAGGAAGATCCTTGCTTTAACCCATTCCCATAGTCTCCAGTATGGCAAGATTATTTACCCTGCTGCTCCATTTACAGTGAGAAGTGATTTGCAGTTGGTCGAGAAGAATCTTTTTGTTGTACTTTAAGTTCAGCAAAACAAAAGCAGTGCTGTAATAACAAGCCCACTACCACAATTCCCAATGGCCCAAGTAATATTCCCTTACTTGAGCTCCACCTCATATAGTCCCTCTTTTCCTTTATTTTATGTAACTCAGGCACCATCTTTTGCATAACTTTTCCTGATCCCCTAAGCTCCCAAACTACCTTGTATTATATTTAACCATTTTGTATGTATATTTATTCATTAACTTTACATTTGTGCTACATTTATTTTCTTATATACTTCCTTTATAGAATGTCAAGTTTATCATGAGTAGGAATTGTTTCATTCTTTATACTTCTATCCCCAGTGCCTACCACCACTCCTGGCACATAGTAGTCAGTGAACAAGCATTTATTAAGCAATAAATGGTCACTGTGCCTAGAGGTACAAAGAAGGGCAAAAAATAGTCCCTTCTCTCAAGAAGTTCACAGTCTAATGAGAGGACAACCTGAAAAGAACTACATACAAACAAAGCATATACTATATAAATTGGAGACAATCATCAGAGGAGATTATCTCCAATGATGGGGTGAGGCAGTAAGTAACATTAAGGGGAATCCAGAAAAGCTTCTTGTAGAAAATACAATTTTAGCACAGACTCAAAGGAAGCCAGAGAGGTAGAGGAGGGAGAGAATTCCAGGCATGGGGGTGGAGGGGTGTTGAGTGAAAATGCACATATTAACTATGTGTTGATTGATTTGTTAAATAGCTTTCTAAATAGAGCTATCTGTTTATTTTGCAGCAGAAGAGATATTTTGAAAATATTAAATATTCTATCATTTTCTAAAAATAAATGATAATTATCTATGTTAGTTAAATAATTCTACCAGAAAAAAATATTATATATCACACATACTGATTTGGTTTATTATATTTTTTTCTTAAAATATAATAAACCTATACTACTTTTTATCAACATCAACACTCATGTTGAAAAGTTTTTTACTTCCTCATTGATCATTTCCTGAGGCACATGACATAAAATAGACATACAAGAAAAGCCACAAAAGTAACTATATGTTCCATATTCTAACTGTTCTTTGATGAGGTCTCACTTAGCTCTTTTATAAACTTCCAACACAATTCTGTAGCCACACTATTAATGACAGTCAAAAGACCTACGTTAGCCCTTCTTGTATATTCTGCTCTCTGTCAGGAACTGCTGCCCTTTCATCCTCATTCACCAAATGCCCTACCATCTTGATTGTAGTAACCGTGGCATAAACCATTGTGGACTTGCTGCTTATAGGCAGAATCCATACTTCTGTATTCAGAGTGGCAAATTACTTCTAACCAATACATTTCTCTAAATCATTTCTATGGTGATGGTATATCCCTTCTTCTGACACTTCAGGGGCACTCCTAACTTTAAACAAATTTGCTATTTAAAATTTAGATTAAATAAAAGAAAAATGAGAAAAGGACTGGTTGTTTTCTACTAAAATACAAAAGGAGCCTTCACTTCTCTTATGAAGTAAAGAATATTGACAAATATCATTTGCAAAAATTCAATCACAACTTTTCAAGAACCTGTCTACTTCATATGATGCTGTTAGAGGCAATGGGAGTAAGCATCAGGATCTTGGCTACTTAGTATTTGAATTTGGATTTGTTAATGTCTGGAAAAATCCAAGCATCGAGAAGAATGGAAGGGAAGTGACAAGCTTGGAAAGCAATTACAGAAAGAGGAGAAGGATATGTTAATTTATATATAAATAGTAAAGGCCCAAACTCATATAATTTATTTTTTAAATATTCAATTATCCATACTATTCTCAGTCATCATGATTTTTTTAAAACATGAAAATGCTTTTATCTGGTTTGATCTCAATTTTCATTTTGTTTACATTATCTTTATTTTCTAGCTAATGTGTTTTAGCAATATTTCAAGAAAAATATGTATTTTATCTATTTAATTTAGATCTTATAGAATTATAGATTCATTATTTTTTTCTTAAAGTGTTGAAAACTTCTTTAGCATCATGCCAGTTTTGTGTGCTTTCAAAATTTTAAACCAGAACTAATCATATAATAGAAACTCAATAAATTTTTGTTATTGAGATATTCTTGCAAATTGACCAGGTGTTAGCATAGGACTATTGCTATTCCTTGACATAAACTAGAGGAGCCAGAACTGCCAGACGCTCTACTATATAGAAAAGGAACTCTCCAGATGCTTTGAGAGCCCAGAGTACATGAAGCAATGGGTATCTGTTGGTGAAACTAGGTTTGTCAGAATAGCACTCTCCTGGGAGCAGAAATACAGTCCATTCTTACCAGATTTCATCTAATTCCTGATTTTACCCATCCCAACAGTGAATGAGGCAAAAGCTGTAAGTTTTTGCTTCCTCAAGCTCTACAGACTGAAATTTTAAAATTGTTACATATTTACCTGGTATTTGGGGCTTAAAAAATACTTTTCCCCTCAAATGAATATTTATTTTTGCTCCTTTTAGGAACTCAAAACTGTTCTAAAAGTGGATAATTAAACAAATAAATAAAAAGACTAAAAAGGAACATAACCAAACTGATCTTCCCCCATTTTTTGCTTTGTTTTGCTGTTAACTATACCTTTACCAAAAAGTACTAGAGAATAAATTAAAGTAAAATGAAAAACATATTTTTCTTCTCACTTATAATCATGGATAGAAAAAAGAAAGTAATGGTTAAAGTGAGTTTTTAGTTTCTTGTGTTCAATAAATTTTTAAAGAAATAGATGTTCGTGTTATGTTTTGTGGCTAACCTGATTTTATAGATATTAATTGTGAAACAAGAAGGCAAATCATTCAGTCAGCCCAAATGTCAACCTGAAAGGGTAAAGGAATACAATAGGGGGCTCAGGAGGTATCTATCCATGGTGGAAGAACGCTTCTTTTTCCCCTAAGTGGGAGGCCAATTGGAATCAGGGGAAATGTCAGGTGGGTAAGTGGAAGTAATATTAGTCTTTAAATAAAGAAGCTTTTAGTGGGTATGGATAAGATTGTGATGGAACAAGGATTAGCTCTCCAGATCTTCAGTATACATTTTCTCAGTTAATTGATAACAGATCCCATTTGTCTCTCATGTTCTATATTAGTAAATTACCAGGCTTTTGATTAGTTTGAACGTTCTGCCTTATATCATCCCCATTTAGGGAATATTTTTTAATTTCAAGGTATAATGTTTAAGTATTTATAACAAAATTTAAATTTTGGTTGACAATTTCCCCAGTTTTCCTGGAAAGTTGATTTAAGAAGTTTTCATTTGTTAACATTTTCAAATGGCTGACTCATGTTTTGTTTTAAAATTTTCATGTCAGTTCAAAAAGCATTTTATCTTTCTTCCTTTATTCGTATTCAAGCATAAATATTGTTTATTGAAATTCTGCCTTCATTTTCTAAAGTGGTTTCAAAAATACATGTTCTTAAAACATTTGCTCATGTAGTCCTTATATATATGTACTTATACAAT
The DNA here is from genome assembly GCA_011680675.1 of Gymnobelideus leadbeateri. Lineage (NCBI taxonomy): Eukaryota > Metazoa > Chordata > Mammalia > Diprotodontia > Petauridae > Gymnobelideus > Gymnobelideus leadbeateri. The sequence goes on along the minus strand of WOXC01012143.1, from coordinate 199,611 downwards.
TTCTACTTACTCATTTTGTATTATATAAAAAAACCAATGCCAAAAAAGGAAACTTTGTCCATTCCCTCTATACATCTTCATGTTATCATTCCATTAATGAGAATCAGCCTTTACTCTCCATAAATCAGTGTCACTTCCAGATTCATCTTGCTCATTTCCTCTTACTCCTAGCAATTTCCCTGGCTCTGACAGAAACACAAATTCTCATTCTTTATGCTCTTAAATTGCAAAAGTAAATGTTGAGGACCAGTACAGACACTCAGCTATCTAAGGGGCTTGTGTCTTTTCAGCATAGTACTAATCAAGCAAAGAGTCATCATAACCTCAAACTAAACAGCCTTTGTAGTGATTTTATCACCAGGAAAATTGTCCATCCTTCAGAAAGATTGTCACTAGGAAAGAAAAAATAAAGAGGGAGTTAAAATTGCTTTAGACCATTGACTTGTTAGGTCCCTCTAGATTCATAGCTTGAATTGGTTTTCAAGGGGAGGAAGTACAGAAGGATAGCTGTAAGAAAGCTCACAAATTGATCATAGTCTTGATAACACTAGTGGGTGTAAGCATGATCACTATAGAAAAAAAATGTGGCTAAGAGAAATAGGAAAGGAAGAAGACAATTAACATCTATTTTTTTTTTTTAGCTTATTGTGTTTGGGATTCCCCCCCCCCCCCATACAAATTTAAGAATGGGCTTTCACAAAGAGGAAAAAAGATATAATAGATTTTAAAATCTTTTAGTATGGTAAATGCAATTAGTAGCTGCTATTGTGGTATGTATTCATCTAAATCAAGGCCTAGAATAGAAGTTAATTGTTCAGTTGTCTGAAACAATGTATAATGTGAATGGAGCTAAGATGATGGGCACTATAGAAATATAGACATAGAGACATAGGTATTTTGTAGACCAATCCAGAAACCAGACACTTCTGGTTATGCCCTGTGTTAAAATTAGGTGAATGCAGAACTGCCTTCGTTTGGGAATAAAAACTCAGTCTGCCCAGAAATAGTGCTAAAATTGACATATGATGGGCAAACCCATTATGTGTGTATAATATATATAATTTCATATATACACACACACATTCTGTAATCATACCTGAGAAGGATTTGGGTCAGTTCAATTTTCAGATATAATAGGAAACAAGTCAAACAAAATTGTGTGATTTATTTATAGGATGCCCAAATTCAATCAGGTACATCTGGATTTGCCTGAATACTTGTACTTATCCAAGATTTGGTGACCTCCAACCCATGGACAATGTAAAGATTTGCCCAAAATGAGTAGGCAAATTCAGAAGTGTCCTTGTTTCTGGATTAGTATACTCTAGTGTTGGTAAATCTCTTTTTAAGTTATCTAGGGGTATAAGAAGGGGTTCTCAGTTTCAATTCAAATTCATTATGGGAAGTGTCCAGAGGTGGTGAGTAGGTTATAGAGCCTTTTTGTAGATACCTGTAAAGTTAAGGTTTTTGGCTCTATACTTGCTCTAAAAGGGCCTAACTCCCACAGCTAAGTCATATACACAGACTGTAGCTTTCTGCTCTCTGGCCAATTGAAGCCATCACATCCTTATTGTTGTAACTCCCAGATTGTGATACTGTCACAAAACTGTTGCTAGGCAACAAATGTGGTTACCCGGTCTCAGCGAATAGCTGAAGGGGAAAGCAAAGTGTTGCACCATTGTAGAGTAACCATAGCAATGACCTACTATTACAGACTAAAGAATTATCATTAACAATGTTAAAAGTATCAAACAGAGGCCCTGAATCTGGAGACTTCCAGGCAGCATCTCTGCATAATTGGGTTATCTAGGAAGAGATTTAAACTCTTTCAAAGCTCATTATCTCTATGGGAGAGTGCTTTTAATTATTATTTTTATTTTTTACTAAAACAAATTTGCCAAGTAGTTATGGGGCTTCTGAAGATGATGTAGGCCAATTAGAGCAATCCACCAAAACTATATGAATTTTATCAGGTGAGGATCTTGATAAAAGCACATTCCTTTCCTAGATCAATATTTCCTGCCTATGTTGGTTCATGATGGATATAATTGGGAAAATGCTATATAATATGATTGTACCTAATTTAAAGCCAAAGAGGGAGCTGTAATTTAAAAAAAAATACAATTTGAAAAAATCTTAAGTCCTGACAAATATGCATTTCTTAAGTTGAGGTACGTTCGGATGTAGACAGAGCTTCTTTAAAAAGAAAGAAAAGAAATGAAAACTAGGTGGTTTAGTGGTGGGTAGGGAGAACATATTCCTAAAAACTTGACCCTGTGAATAAGCTGTGAGTACAATCTCCAAGTGTAGACCCAAGGTGTGGTCTCCTGGTCTCCAGCTCTTCTCCCGGCTCGCCTTGCTATACAGTCCGTACTTAGTGCAAAGGAGAACAGAGGGAGCTCGGGTGGGAGTCCCCTCAGCAGCCGAGCTACGGGACACTCAAGAACAGTCCTTTTTCTCCCAGGACAGGCGAGAACCGTCTTTTTTCTCCTCTTGGGAAGCACGGGAATATCTCTAGTGCTTTAGGGAGGGCGGAGGGAATCTAGTTCCCGCCTGCAGGAGAAACCAGCCCCCAAACTGCAGCGGCTGCGGGAGCCCAAGGTGAGGTGGGAGGTTTCCAGGCAGCCGGGGAGTTTCCCTTCCCGCCTCGATGCTTGATTGGCCTAAGGGGGCGGGTCGGGGCGAAGGGCTGTCCTGCCCCCATCCTCCAGCCACCTTCTGGCGAGGTCTGGGAGAGTGAGGGGAAGCCGGGGGCCTGGCCCTGGAGGGTAGATGGGATGGCCGACTGACCATCCATAGACGTGCGGGCCGAAGCTTCGGGAGCGACTGCAGCAGAGGAGCCGCCCTCGGGTGTGGCAGGGTCCTTCCCCCCTCCTCCGGGCACAAAGAGCTCCCGGGGCTCCCACTCATCCGTCTCTCCGAGACCCTCATTTTGGTGGAGAATAACTCATCTCCCCAGGAGGACCAATTGACCGAATCCTCAGGAATTTGTGCTTTTTGTGGGGGTGGGGCGGGTCTTGGCTTTGAAGGTTCAGTCCTTCCCCACCCACCCCCCATGCCAAAGGGGAGGTTTTCGGGACACTGAAGTTTGTAGCATTTCGTCGGTGTTCTGAAACGCTGACCTCCTTTTCCGGGTGGTCTCCGCTCCCCTGACAGGGCGGGCAGCTGGGAAGAGGCGGGTGAGGAGGGAGGTGCCTGCCCCGGGAGGGCCTGCTCTGCTGTCGGCTGCTGGGGGAGGGGAGATAGGGGACTCCCAGCTGCCGGCGGGGATTAGGGGGAGGCAACTCCGCACCGCTTTGGCCCTAACTACGTAACCCGCTGGGTGCCGGGAGGGCGAACACGTCGCCTCCTTCGGGGTGGGCTTGCTTGCCAGCCCGCCACTGGCGCTGGGGCTGAGGCTCCCAGGAGCCGTTCCCCAGCCCTGTGCCACTCGTTGGTGGCTTTTTTCTTGCTGTTTCTTTGTGAATTCATACGCAGGGAAAGAATTGTAACCAAAATCTGTTTCTCTTGCAGGTACTGAGCGTCACGAGCTCACTTCGTGGAAGAGTCTCCCATCAATTTTCAAATTCTTTACTGAAGCTTCAGAAGCAAAGAACAGTTCACTCAAATCAGCTCTAACTCGGCGCTCCCACAGGATAAAACATGAAGAGATTTAAGAGGAGTGAGAGAAAAAGAAAGGACACACAACCACACACATTCGTGCACACATGTTCACACCCGCAGCAGACATACCCGGGAGCGCACGCAGGCATCCCTTAACTACTTATTTTCGGCAAGCAGACTCCCAGCCCCTCATTAGATTGTTTTCTTCCCAGAGCACAGGGTCGTGATGTATACATCTAAATAGCGTTTTGCATTATTTCTAGATGAGTGCAACTGTCAAAGCAATATGGGTTCACTGGTTGGGCTTCCTATGGGCTGTAGCTTGGATTTCGTGCTGCCCATCAGTGCACAGATTAAGGCTGACAGCAGTACTGCACAGTGCAGCGTGGTGCAGCTCTAATTGCCCTGACATAGCCCTGCACCGAGTGGATGGCAGAGCTTAATAGTTTCTTCATGGTCCTATCGCCTGCGTTATTTTCAGCTGCTTTCGGGGGAAAATATATATACATACATATACGGGTGTATGTACACACACACACATATACACACACATACACACATCACCTTTTTTTTCTTTTGAACAGGAGCAACCATTATTTTATAAACCTAAATTTTTTATGTAGATTTTTCTCCATGTGTAATAACTTTTATTATTTGTTTTACTTTGGGGATGAATTTTAAACTCTTTAAATTAATAGCACAAATGTTTTTCATTATGTAGATTTGTAAGTGTGAACTCATTAAAAAACATTAAAAATCTATTTTTCTTTAAGAGACTAAAGAAAACTGGTTGATGATCCTAAGTCCATTTCAATTCTACTAGAAGAACACTGGACTTGAAAGTAAAAATTCAATCCAGTCTAGACAGAGAAATAAGAAAAAGAGAAAATTTTGGAAAGTAAACCAAAATGAATGAATAATCCTTTGGGGTGTATTTTGTGTGTATATGTGTATGTATATATGTTATATGCATTTTTTTGGTTTCTCATTTTCACATGAAGCCTCTCTCAACTTATCCTTAAGATATTTACCTTGTTAGATATAATATGGTTTAATTGGATTCTAATTTAGGTTATGCACTGAAGTTTCACTTTTAAAACTTCATCTTGTTGGAAGTTTTTAATCCTAAAAGAAATAATTCATTTTGAACTTTCATGGAATAGATGAATCTGACTTTTTTTGAGACAGGATTTTTGGATGGCATCAAAAAAATTAATCTGTGCACTCAAGTCCTTTCCTTTTATATGACTAAATCAGGCCAATGCTATTCTTTTAGTCTACTTAAAGAATACTGCTATGACTGAAAACTGAAGAATTTGCATGAAAGAGTTTCTCCTCTTGGTCCACTAGTATTATATTTTAGCCCTCCACTTGCTTTTAAGGATCTACTCTGAAATTCCACTTGTGCTATAATTAGATCCAATTGAAATCTCTACAACACTGTGATGATTTTTCTGATAATTTTGATCCCAATATTACATTGTAATATGTTGAGTTTACAATTGTTGTAAAAAGCTCCATTATCTAGTGACAGTTCTATTTATAATAGATAAAGAATGAATTTAATATTTTGTCACCTTTAAAAATGCTACTATGGAGATATCTGTCTCATTTGATGACATCATGAAATGCACCAAAAATGTTATAGAAGTAGCCGGTAAAAAAATCAATTGAAATCATCCACCTCATAATAAGCATTTATACATCATGTGCTCATATCAGCAAGTTTTGAAACTGCTAATGTCTGACACCGTGTCTGGAGTGCACGTACACTAATTAATTCTTATGGTTTTGATGATGGCAAATTAAAGTGATCTTTTCTTCAGTGGTCATGTCTGCATATCCTCTGATGTTATTAAAGCAAAGACAAGGGTGGGGGGGGAATCAAAACGGTGTTTTATCCAACTGCTGTGTAGCTTCAAAACACACTGTCCAACAGCATCCAACACATTGGTCTGTGATATTGACCCTTTTAATTTGATACTTTCCAGTTTTCAGAATTAATGGAAGAACTCCAGAAAGTGGTGGCATACTTCAGTGAGATAATTTAAAAATTTTATATAAACTGAATTTATTTTTAAAGTGTTTTAAACGGTGCTACTTTTTCAACATATGAATATGTTCACAGAAACCTGTAATTTTATCTCTTTTTTTCTTAAATAAAGCTTGTGGGGTGCTAAATTCTAAAAGCTCCTGCAGCCAAATTAGGGAAGAGGAATAACTCTCTGTCAGTGAGTCATCCTAATCACTCCTGTCCTGCTCTTCTTCCTTCTCACCTTCCTTTTGACTTGTAACTGGAGTCAATCACTGTATAATTGTCTTGAAGGCTGTAAAACCTTTGAGTTGGAGGAGTTTGTTTCAGTATCTATGGAGAGCTATTTGAAAACTTTTGCTTCCTTAAGTAGGTCTAGGTTAGAGACTTGAAGAGGAAACAAGGCATCTGAACTGACTAAACTTCCTAACTTGTTGATTATGTGTTTGTGGTGTAAATGTAATAATATTGTTCACTTCTTTAATCTCAGATCTACAACCCCAGTTATTCTAGTTCACCTGCCTGGGCCAAGGAGCTGTTTCAACTCTTAAGTGTTTGGGTTTTGTTAATTGGAAGTTTAAATAGGAGGAATTTTAAATTTAAAATGTGGTCTTTATATCATTAGTTATATACTCAGTTCCAAGAGTAAAACTATAGAAAAATAGGAACTGTTAGATCCTGTGTGTTAAAACTAAGAAAGCATATAATGGTTTTGTGATTCTCTCAAAGTGCCTAACCCTGAAGTTCAGCACATCTTTACAAGTTTTTAGTGGAAATACAAATATGCCTCTAATTGTGTTAACTACCCCTTCCTCAGGTTTCTCATGCTCTGATCTCAACTGTACTGTTGCTGTACAAAGAGCTGTAAAACAAGGGGATTGCCTATGAATTGCCTATTCCTATTTGTGGTTTTAAAATAAAGGGGTTCCCCCTCTATGTTCAGTGGTAGATTCCTTATGCTCTGCTTGCTTATTCAGTATCTCTGTAGAGGTTAACAAAGCATACATACATACATGTATATGTGTGTGTCTACATATACACATGCAGACAAAGACATATATTTTGCTGAATTGGTAACTAAAATCAATCATTTGCTCTGGAGCCTTCACAAGACCTTTTTTTAATGAAAATATAGTTTTGTATAACTAAAGTATCTTATGTAGTTTGAATATCTGGGGATTTTAAAACTTAATATTACTGATCTGCCTTTTAAATTACATGCTGTTTGCATATACATTTCTTCATTCTTCTTGAAAAGAATTGGGAAGGTGTATGTGGGGGAGGAAGGGACCGCCCAATAATCCAGAACTTCTAAATGTGGTTTGTTGGTTTATTATATGCACTGAAAATATCTTTGGGATTGATAGGAAAAAAAGTTAAGAAAAATTAATGTTATGCTATAAATCACACCCACAATATTGTGTACTATTTCTTCGCATTTATATTTTTCGAATGTTTTGCTGCTTTTCCTTGGATAATCTCTATAACTCTCCAGGGAAGACTCCAGGTAGCAAGATACATTACTTTCATTAATGTTGATAATATTAGTGATTATAGTTAATGGATGTCACATGAGATCCTCGAAGAGACAATGTTTCTCAGTATTCAATGGAATATACAAGGTTCCAACCCAATCGGTCTGCTGACTCTGTTGAAGTTTTTCTGGGCAAATTCCTGCACTTTTCTTAATTCATCTTATAATGCCAAAAAATGGAAAACACTATTCTAAATTAGAGTAAATTCTCAATATTTCTCAAAAAGTTTCCCCACACCTATGAAGAAGTCTTCTTTAATAAAATGTGTGAAAAATGTTTACTGTTGAATATAAATGGATGGCAAAAGAAAGTGGTGGTTATTATTAGTATTATGATTTATTAGGAATGTGTAATAACAAAAAAAAACCTTGGGAGCTGTTTGCTTTAAAAAGGAAATAATTTCCTCCTTTCCCTTCCTCCCTTCCTTCCTTTCTTTTTCCTTCCCTCCCTCCCTCCCTCCCTTCCTTTCTTCCTTCCTTTTTTCCTTCCTTCCTTGTATAGGACAACTGAATGGGAGTCCTTTGAATTATTCATCTTTTTTTAAACTAATATTCTATTAATCTCCAAAAAAGATCAGTTTGAGTCTGGGAAAGGAGTTTTAATCAACACTTCTTAGAACTTAAAGCCACCCTACCTAAAGTTTTAGATTTAAAGCAATACAGGTGTCATACACTGTACTAAAAATAAAGAATGTACACTGAGTAGAAAATGCTGAAAAGAGGAAAATAAAAAAAAAGTCGATTAATAGTGATTTGAGAATAGAAGTAGCCATCAAAGCATTTCACCGTTTATCCTGAAATCTATGTAATGTAAAAACGCAACAATGATAGTCTTAAACCACACACTTAGGAGGCATGAATGTTGATTTAATTGATTCATTTGGATCGATGTTTTTAAAGTTTCACAGCACTGATCTTTTATGTAGTGATATCTTTAGCAGTGAGTGGTCTGATATGAGCCTTCTCAGATTTCATCAGTGGGACTCTCCATGACATCTGAAATTATGCAACAGTCTGTAGAATGGTATCTCTGATTGGGAGACCCAGTGTCAAAAGAACAAGATTAGATTGAAGAACCCTTGTTAATTTCTGGTACAAAAGCCTTAGAGGAATAAAAATCATAAAGATTTAAATTTCCTGATATTATATAGTTGTTGGTAAATGGTGGATGGGAGATACTGTCGCCTTTTTGCACCAACAAAATTGAGCAGTCACACTTTGACCAGTATGCTTTCCATCCAATGTAAATCACTTTAAAAGAGAAATTTTGACTTAATCTAGATTTTTCTGGGTCTAAATCTATAAAGGTTTTGTGACTTTTTCCTTCCATGTTCTTTCTGAATTTTTTTGCTTAGGGAATTACATTGGGATTCATGGGAAACTGTAAAATAAAGCTGCACTGTATTTTGCATCCCACTGTAATGCTGCAAGGAATTTGAAAAGATAACTGTTAACACACACATATGCACATGTACATTCACTAGTCATAGGTATAACTTTAGAGTTTACATATTGTGCACCTTCAGTAAGGAACTCGGTAAGAAACTTGCCAAAAACAAAACAAAACAAAAAATAATCCATGGTACCATCGTATCACCAACAACCATTTTCACTTTTCTGTCCAATTTAAGATTGCATGTGTTTGTGAGTATTTCACTAGATCAGTGACAGCTCTTTATTTGCATAATTATATGCTCTGGTCTGAAGAGAAAACTAACCCCCAAATTTCATGGGTCACCAAACGGTGACAATCAATGTTTTATCACGTATGCTAAGCAAAATCTAAGAATCTATATGAAGTTTCTTGGGGAGTTTTTACTCCTCAGAAAATTTAAGAGTTTTCCTCTCTTGAATAGATTCAAAATCTTTCCAGGCTCTTTGTAACTGAATTCTTTTTGAAGGCAAAACCAGAGATTAACATGTAGATTTAGATCTTAGAGCCACTAGCATCACTTCAAAGTGGCTTAAGAAGCACAGCAATGCACTACTGAAATTTTACATTATAAATACTGTACTTCGTGTCTCTAGAGGAAAAATTACTTTTCAAAATGTGGGTAAACAAAAGTCATTAGGTTTACCTAATGGTTAGGTTGTTATAACTGAACCTAAAGTTTCATTCCTCATTTTAAATGGAGAAGAATTGCAGTTGGAGGGAGTCTTTTAATTGCCCTAGACCCCTGTATGTATGTGGCTTATCTTTGCCTATTTGTGTTGATATCTGTGGATACATACCCATATATGTATACATTATAACAAAATACATGCATTTTATGAATATACATTTTCAACATATATAAGCAAACTATACATTTCAACTTATATATAAACAAAATTTTAGTAATGAGATTTTTGACTGCAATAATTGCATGCTTCATCATTTTCAGTTTACCAAGATACATTGTAGCAGAGTACCAAAAAAGTCCCTTTGCTTCATAAATACCTTTAAAGTTTCTGTATATAGAAAATGAGAGAGTATGTGTGTATTTGGCTGTCTCATTTTTAAAGAAAGCTATTTTAACTACTGATATTTTTATTTGTAGGCTATCTGCCAATTTTGGATTACAATAGCCAACACATAAAAGCTCACACAAAGGGTGACTATTTTTATTATGTTAGTGAAATCCTAGAAGATTTACTTCTAGTATTTGGAGAATTCACTTTTTCTTTCATAACGCACATATCACGTTTACCAAAAAAGAATAAATAGGTTAATTTCATTTAGCAACATTGGTGCATTGCCTTTTGCTTCAAATAGTATGGCATCCCAATTTTTCATCAATAGTTTGTACATTAACCAATTGATTGTCAGTGACAAATTGAGAAGAAATTAAAAAGTTGTGTAATTATAAAGTGTTTCAGTATCTATATGAAGACGAAAGAACTTTGGCTAAAGGATCTGAAATTCCTTAGACCATCCCTATTATTTTAGAGAAAGCAGCCTCATAAGGGAGAAAAGGCACTCACTGGTGCTTGTAGTTAAGATGACCCACTACCTGTTTGAATTCAGGTGAGTCACTCTCTCTGAGCCTCAGTTTACTTTTGGGGATAATGCACCATCTTACAGAGCTGTTGAAAGAAACCATTTGGGCACCTTAAAGTGCTATGGTATTGTGAGCTCTTATTAAGTTAAAAAGGGGGGGGTGGGTTTAGGGGGGGAGGGAAGAAAGCCTTGATCTCTTTCAAACTGACCAAAGTTTTTGTTCAAAGAAAACTTAGAACTGTCTCTTCATTTGTGAGAATGTTAAGTCCTTGCTTTTTACAATCTCCATGCCAGAAAATGATATCTCACCTCTGTGTATATTTGTTTTTGATCATCTACTAACACCACCCTTGCCCATTCCTTTCACCTCTCAATAAATGGGAGGGAGTTTGGTCTAAAGGTCTTTCACTCCTCTGGGTGAAAATTGCTTCAAAGTGTACCTGTAATTTTTTTAAATTCAAGTTAATGTTTAAAGAAATTTCATTAATTGATGGGGATGGGATAATGTGTAAATTAGCAAATTCTTTGTACCTATTTGTTTCTTAGTTAAAATACAAAAATGAGCTATTCTGCTTTTTTTTTTAATGTAAGTCTTTATAGAAAAACTTACAGAAAATGTTTACAAGGTAAATATAGATACTTTATTTCCTCTGCTTTTGTCCTATATGAGAACACTAATGGAAACACACACACACACACACACACAATCTTAAATTGCTGTTTTTGGAGGGAGACAGAAAAATCTGAATTATTTTCCACTAAATTCTGTGCTTGAGGGGATTGACCCTGAACCCCAAAGGCCTGGGTTTTCTTCTTTTATCATTCCATTTCTTTTTGCTCAAGTGCCACCTAATCCCCTTGTGTCTGGAAAAAGTATCTCTAAGTCAGTCCATCTTCTCATACCTCCAAATGACTTCTTCGAGGCTTTTTTTTTTTCCGTGAGCACAGTTAAATAAATGGCTTTTCTCCAGTTCAGTTTCACACCTTCTCTGGGAACTTAGCTAATCAGAATTTATCAAATGAATATATATATATATATATATATATATATATATCATTGGGTTTTTTTTTCTTTGCTTCAGCAAATTACTTGATATCATCCCCTAGAATAACCAGCTCCAAAAATAACCCCAGCACATCAATGCAACGTTTTGGCTTTCATACAGTTTTGAAAGAAAACCATTAAAATTGCATTGATCTTACAAATATTGATCTAGTGCTTGATATCAAATATCAAATGAGATGCTGCCAGTTGCTGATCATTGTGCCAGCTGTTTGAATTCTTGTCCTTTTCCTTCATTTTAACATGAATTCTAGTTCCCAGAGATAAACAAGATTTTCCTGATTAATTCAATTAAGATTGATCCTTTTAACTGTGTTTGGGATAAATAGCAAAGTGCTATGTGGAACATTTTCAAGACGTGTCATCCCCTTTAAAAAGTGATTTGGGGCCAGTGGGGAGGCTAATTCACTTATTAGGTATTTTTGATAGTACAGTTAATATCCCTCCCTTATATTTTGAAAGGACTCTGTAATCTACTATCTTTCTTTTTGCCAGAAACAAATTCTTCTAGAAAAGGAAGTGCATTTATTAGTATGTCTTTTTTTAGTAGTGATAGTGAAATTGTAGTCGTTCTCAACGAATAATCATCCTTGAGAATAAGTACATGCATTTATATTCATTTTTATATACTTGAAAAAATTAAATCATCGTTTTTACTCTTCTTACCCTTAGAGCAACAAAACAAAACAGTAGTAGTTAGGAATTCATTACTAACGAGAATTTTGGAGGGTAGTTAGGAGAAAATTGAATCGATATTTCAAAGAAAATGATTTGTCTAAATGTAAATAATTGTGCTGTTTAAGAGATAAATATGTGCTCTGACTATATTTCACACAAAATTATAGCTAACTTATTTTGCAATTCTTTAGATTTTAAAACTGCACCTCTCTTCCTCCTCTCCACACCCCCACTTAGATTTGTATGATCTTCAAGAATTGCTGGTCATATAATTAGAAAACTAGCTATCTTTAAATGTTGAATCAAAGTTGACTAAGCTGGAGGGAATAAGAAAGGCAAGCTCTCATAGGCAGGGTTTCTAAACTGTAAAACTTATAAAAATAATATTTACTTATGGGGCCGGGGGGCAGGGGAGAAGAAGCTGATTCCAATCCTTAAAACCCTACATTTTCCCCCTCCCCTCCAATATCTCCTTTTCTAAAACTCAATTTGGAGAAAATGAAAGGAAGCCAAACCAAGCCAACCCTCCCTCCCTCCCCAGTACCATGGACAGCGCCCAGTCCTAAGTTCACTTTCTTATGCTTTGCCTTGAAGCTCTAGCAACTTAGTTTCCTACCTCCCTGTCTCGATTCTACCTGTCCCTCACTTTCCTCCTGCTTTATCCCTTGCGAAATTCTGCATCTAAATCTATATTCAGTTTCAAATCCTCTTATATGTGGGTGGAATTTCTTAGTCCTCTTTAAAGGTGAGATTTCCAAAACCCAGCACTGTATTATGCCAGCCTTTAGAATTCGTTTCCCTGACTTCTTTCCTCTGTCCACACATCTCGTTTCTACTTTGATCACTTGGTCAAAACATTGCCTTTCTCGGTTATTTTCCTAGCTCTAGGGTATTGCAATTTTTCTTTGAGGAAATTTTCCTCTCTACTATTACTTAATGTCTCTCGAAACCGTCTGATTTAGAAATATGGGCTTTGAGCACTTTCTTTCTCGTCACCCGGTCTCACTTGCCAGAGAATCCCAAAATGAATTATTTTTCCAAAGACGCACCTCCAAATCCACCTGTCCTGTTGCAAAGCGGATTTGCTCTTGGCCAGAGCTGTCTGATGAGCTCTGGTGCTCCTAGACAGCTTGTTAATTACAGCCCCTGGAGAGGAGGCTCGGAGGTTTGAGCCTAACAGCGCTAAAGAGCCTGACAGGAACTTACTTGACAGCCCCCAAAAGTTGAAGTATTTACTTCAGTTCCCTTTCTTCTACCCAAGCCGCAAGTTGCACTTCTTTTAACTACTCATTTCTTCTCCCCCACCCCATCCTGCTACAGCTCGATTTATGTAAAGCATAGAAAAGGAAGATCATAGCCTTATCTTCTATCATATCACTGTCGCCCTGGCAACACCTGAGTTGCTTTGCTTCTTCTAAGACAGTATTAGTTTTAAAGGATTTCAAATAAAATAAACCGCACCTTGTTCTATCGGATCTGGTTTCCTTTGGTGTGCCTTCAGTAAGTCTAGACTCTCCCTACCCATTCCTCACCCCACCCCCAATTCTCCACCCCTAATTCACTTCAGCACTCCTTCCCCCTTGTACCTACTTTGTGGACAAAAAGAAAAACTTAAAGGTAGGTGAGACGACCATAAAACTCCTAAACGTGGCAAACTAGTTGATTGTTCAAAAGTATTTCATACTAATTTTATCGCAAAACTTTGCTAAGTAAAGTCAGGAAACAAAATTTTGCTTCCTTAATCCAACTAGTGAAATAAAACTTTTGCTTACAGTCAGCTTCCAAAATTGACTCGATATTCTGATATTCTAATGCAGCTCTCAGTGAACTGATTGGACATATTATTGCAAACAAATCATTTATGAAAGTAATGATTTTTGAAGTTTTTCTGGTTTGAATGAAATTTTACTATAAAATATTATTGTCATATGGCTTATTTAGTAACCAAAATGTTTTATTATTTTCCCTTTTAAGTTTCTGCTCAGATTTAGTGTAATGGCTAAAGTCAGGCACTTTTTCTTCTAGTCCATCACAGTCAAATGTTTCCCATCTAACTGTTTTCTCCTCATCTCACCCTTCACCCCCACCTCCTACCCTAGGATTCTTTCCAAAGAAGAATTTTCCTATATTTGGGGTAGAAGCTTCAGGTTTTTGAAAATCACTCCTTTTGTTGTTCACAAATGCCTAAGCTTGTTTCACTCTAACTGCTCAGAACTCAGTCAAGACAGGAGCTATTTTAGCCCTGAGTGCGACCCTCCCATTTAAATAGTTGAAATAGCTAATAAGATTCAAGTCTGCAACTCAGGCAGCTTTATAGTTTTCAGGACAGTAAGTAAGTCGAACCTGTTGAATAGTAAACTGTAATACTTGGGAGACTAAAACTAGATCGTTTAGCACGATCCAACTGTACTCTTTAGATGATTTTGTCACAGGTCACTTTAACAGAGGACAAGTTAAGGAATCCCGTGACATTTTATTCTATCCGGAATAGTTCTTGCTCTCCAGTCATGAAACAATTGTTTTAGATATTTGTGATTATTGGAGGGAGAGGTAACTTTAAAAGGGGAAGACGGAGGGAGGAGAAAATGAATCGTTCGGTATCTGGCTGTTGTTTTTCTAACGATAATAGGGAACGAATGTCTTTGGGGCTATCACAGGTAAATCGTTCCTGAATTCCTTCTCAAGCTACTGTTACTCCAGCTTCCTTGAATCTCTACTCTGCTTGGAGATTTTACTTATATATTTGGGGCTTGGAGGGCGGAATGAAGATCTTCTTCTATACCTCTGCTTGTTCACTTATTTTCTTAAGGATATGTTATTCAAAAAGAGAAATTTCATTCCTGAGTCCCAGACGGGGAACGAATTAGTTTCAATAAGAACCATACATGCCTTCACTTCAGTAGATATTAATTACAGTGTCAGCATACTGGTATTTGCCCCGTGAAGAGATCGAGAAAGAAGTTGGTGAAGCTTCTTTTCTCTAAAATAATTTAAACTATACAGAACATTCTAGCAGAGATGCTTTGCTAAAATTTTACAAGTTTTGGTTCATCCGGGGAGCATGTTAATTTGAAATCATTAAAAACAAAGCAATTTTTCAGTTAGCAGATAACTTTTCCTTTAATCGGAGTTGTCCCTATTCTTAT
Organism: Gymnobelideus leadbeateri; assembly: GCA_011680675.1. Lineage (NCBI taxonomy): Eukaryota > Metazoa > Chordata > Mammalia > Diprotodontia > Petauridae > Gymnobelideus > Gymnobelideus leadbeateri. The sequence continues at coordinate 184,575 of WOXC01012143.1, read as the reverse complement.
ATAGGATTGTGAAATCCTTTCCATTACGTTCTCTCCCTCCTGCCCCCGAACCCTTCAAAGTCTCTCTAAATGACTTTCCTCGCCCTTCGGTCGTTTGTCAATGTCACATGTACACTGCCTATTTAGTCAAAGAAAAGTGTGTATTTCATATCTTATCAAGGAACAGATTTCTTTATTTGGTTTCTTGGGAATCAATAATCTCTCCAACATTTTTCAAGACCCTTTAAGAGAAAAAATGAGGTGTAAATACGAATGTGAAATTTCAATATGACCATTTTAGCTAAAATCTGCCAGATGAACATCATAAGTCTCGAAAAAGGTAGGGCAAAAAAACCTCAGCCAATTGAAATCAAGAAGAGTCGCTCCAGTTTCTACCAAGAAAATCTTATTATTAGCATTGTTAGGAACGGAACATTAATTCTTAACTTGTATAACACTTTTGCAGTTTGTAGAAACTAGACTCCAAACTAGTGTGAGGGAAGAGAGACTGCAGGACAACTGTAGTGAGGTGTGAAAAGATAGCTAGTTTTATCCTTAGTAAAAGAAGCACTTTCATTTTTTGACATAATTAAAGGCTTGAGCAACACTCCATTTTGTTTAATGCTGTGAAAAAAATAATAACCTGATCTTCTGGTGCTTGAAACTTTAAAAAGACATTAAGGTAAATTCTACATATTTGTTGAAGGGGAGATGGGCAAGTGTAAAAAAGAAAGAGGAAAAATATTGGATCAACTCATTTTAAAGACTTGCAGTTTGTCTATGCAGCACTCTGATAATAGAATCAAAATCAGCTGGGAAAAAATACATGCCAATTTTCAACTTAGAAGTCAATTTTAGATATGGCATAGCCTTCTCAGATGGGTTTCAAGAAATTAATACCTAATAGTATTTAATTCATGCAATGTTGTAAACTGGGATCATAGTGAAATGCAACAAATGCGGGAAATCTCTTAAGTAAACGGGTATTTTTTCGAGAGTTGAAAGGGATTTGTAAGTGTTTGAGGATCTGGAGCTCCAACCAAAGCAAGACTCCCTCGGATTTAAGTTTTCGTGATCAACTTTCAACCCCGCGAAAACGAGAGCCATTTGCTTAACTTAATCCAGAACATATGTTCGCAACAGTAGCAGGTTTTTGGTGTGTGGCTGGGGCTGATCAAGTTGTAAATTTTCCGCCTTAGGTTTTCAGCGCCTCCTAGTTTCAGCCTAACACCTAGAGAGCAATTTTGAGGAGATCGTAGTCCCAGCAGCTAGGTTTCAAGAAAAGATTTTCCAAACCAAACCAAACTCCCTGACTGTTCTCTCTCTCTCTCTCTCTCTCTCTCTCTCTCTCTCTCTCTCTCTCTCTCTCTCTCTCTCTCTCTCTCTCCTCCAGGTAGTACAGTCACTCTCCAGTTAAAAATAAACAAAAAGCAAAAACAAAACACGAATAACTTGTAAAATCCTGTTTTGTGTGATTGTTGTAGAGTGATAAGCCAACCTCTCCTTTAAAGGCATATGAATAAGAGTGGTGTGTTTTGTGAAACTGGCATCTTCCTCAGACAAAACAAATTACTGGTTCACATTGTTCATTCTTATTTTTCCTAACATAAGCTTATAACTTTCATTTTAATTTCTCTATGTCCTTAAAGAAAATGAACACAAATAAAGGGCGTTGAATTTCAAAGAGAAAGATCACTGTGATTAAAACAAATGTATTCTATAGACTGTATTCTCCTATGTAAAACAGGCTGTGGGTTTTTATTATTTATGGTATGGGTATTTTCCTCCCAATCTTTCTGAATGCTTAAAAGACAAGGTGGAGATATTACAGTATTTTGATTCTGAACTGACTATATATGTATTTGGATCAATTAATGAGTTAGATTTAAGAATAAAAGGCAGTTCTCTAACACATGCTCAATTTTCCTGAAATGAAAATGGAGGGTGGGGGGGGTAAGAGGAAGGGAAGGTAATGTTGTGGTGAAACACAAGGATTATAAAGAAAATTTGGCAGTACTGATTTCTCTAAAACCCAAATAGATTAGTTGAGGGAAAGTTACCATAATGTCTTCTGAAATGCATCAGAATATTATCTCAGCCATAAAATTGTTTTATATTAGCTGTGTTCGGTATTGAAAGGTACTTTTTATTATGATGATTAGCATGAGCTGCTCCAGCTTATATTCCCCTTGAATTAAAATGATAACAAGTAAAGCAAAAACAATGATAATAATAATAATGCTGTGATAATAGAATGCCCACAACTGGTTGAGAGCAAGGATGTTAAAAAGCTGCTTTAATTCTGAATTGAAAAGTCCTGAGATACAGAGCGCCATCTAGCAAGCAAATTGAGAATCAAAGTGTACCAAAGAAAAGTTGACGATCGAGAGAGCAGGGAATAGAGAAAAGGGGGAGGGGGGCTATTTAATACTCAATTGTTGGAAACTTGCACTCTCTGCCCCGCCTCACCTGGGTTCAGTGCTCACAGTCATATTCTTTTCTCCAAACCCTTTCGGATAAACTCCACTTTGGTGACGAGATCATATCCTCTTTGGTCTGTATCCCTAAACAACCTCTAGTCATTGTTCCTTGCTTTAAAATTTTTTTTTAAATAATCTATCTTTTGATTTCTCCCATCATATCTCTACCTATATATCTGTACTCTCATTTTACTATATATATATGTGTGTGTGTGTGTATTTGTGTGACTATATATATTATAAATATACACACATATTTGTGCATGCATGGGAATGGAATTGGGGGGGGGGGTAGCAGAGACAAATAAGATGGACTTCCTAGCTTACAGAGATAATTCTAAACTTACCAGGTAGCCCAATCTCTCTTCTGGGCATCAGATACATATTTACTTTGGAAAAAAAATAAGCAAACACAAAATACTGTGTTCTAAATATAAATGATATTGCTTCTGTCTTCTCAGGAAATTTCCCTGTAGGTCCTTTGGTTGAAGGGAAGCCAAGGATAGGGTCCAAATTATATTATTTTGTAGCTTGAGGTGGATGGGGGGAGGAGGGGAAAACCTTCCCTGGAAAGTTTCTTTAAGATAGGAATATCCTTTGCAACTATGTTAATTCTATGTCTACAAATAAAACAATTGTGCTTGTGAATTAAATGAAGGTAAAATGTACTTTTTCCCCCAATACTTTCTTTAAAGGAGTTTTCCATCATTTCCCTCTGGCCAACTGATTTGCATAGGAAGGAGGAAAATTACTCATCACACTTTACACCTATTTTCCTAAAATCTTTGTGTCGAACCCATCTGAAATTCCATTTTATATGTCAGAAATACTCTCTACCTAGGAGCATCTCAAAATGGTTTGTGATTTCCTGCTATTCAAGAACACCTATGAGATAACTTATTGTTGTATATTGCTGTTACATAAAATGCCAGAATCTTGAATTTCCTATTGTTTTGGGGTTCTCCCCATTAGAAAAGCAAGAGTTTAAATAAACTCTTGGGAAAGGAAATATCGGCATATCTGAGTTGAAGTGAACAGATATTCCAATGTCAGTGAAATAAATATGAAATAGTAGATCCCTTTGTAGTCACAGTTTGGTATTTTCCTGCACAGCACAATGATGTTTTAGAAGAAAGGAGTCTCCATATAATAACATGCCCAACATACTCATTAAAACATCTCCATAGGTTTTAGTATTTACAAAAATAAAGACACCCAACCAAAACTAAGCCAATAAAAGAGATTTCAGAGCTTGCACAAACGCCACCTTGGGAAACATCTAAGGCATTTTTGTGAGGTCTCCCATGCCTGCTTATGCCCGGGAAACGTGTAAAGAGTTGTAGTTGGATTGTGCATACCATCCGTCCTGCACTGAACACCTCCCCACCCCCACCCCCACTCCTCACTCCTTTCCCTCTAAAGTTCATTGAAGAAGTTCACAGGCATACTTTGCCTGGGATCCCAGTAAAGGTTTAGCTCTTTTTCGGTGTCTTGTTAAATAGCACGTTTCCCCATCAAGGACTTCTTAAACACGCAACCTCCTACATGATAGGGTACCCAGCTGTTTAATTTAACATTGATTTATTGCTTTTAAAAGTAAATTTACACACATGCCAACAGCGCTCCGTTTTGTTTCCCCAGACTCTGAGATTTATTTTCTACTTAGCGCTTGTCTGACAAAACAATGTCCTTTAACTTTATTACACATCGATGAGGAAATCTGTCTTATTTTTGTTTGGATTTATTACTGTTACTTGTGGGGACTTTTGTAATCTAGAAAGGCTAAGGTCAGAAAGTAAATACCAAATGAAACATACACAGACTCACAAATAGCAGGGAAATCTCAGAATATGGCCTGGCATATAGTTGCGTGCTGAACACCTCATCTGAACGTCTTTATGATGCCTGGAGTAGTCCCTAAGGGAGCGCAGAGAAAAGTCATCTCTATTTTTGCATGGGCAGGTAACATTCTAGACTCATAGAGGCTGTATTCCTACTAAGTCTTAAAGTCTGTGAAACTGTGAAGTTCTTTGCTGAGTCCATCTCCAAGCATAGCTCCAGTTTTAGCAAAGGGTGTGTGTGGAGGGGGGGGGGGGGAGATCTGAGTGGCTTTCAGATCAAGTTTGCCTTACTTCTGTGCAGCAAACTTCCAATTATCAAATACAAGTGATTTCTGAGGTCAAGGGAATTACGATGGATTTTCAAGCCGCTTTTACAGTACACTTCATCTATATTTTGTTTTTCTTCAATTCCCAGTAAAAGAACCACTTTTTTCTTTTCACTGATACTGTCTTTGTGTCCCTCATTTCACATTCTCTAAATCTTATATTTTTTATCAAGTGCAAAAAACCCGAAGAGGAACAATAATAAAATAATGTTACTCTATGGGAAAAATTTTAAATAAAACAATCAACAATCAATAGATATTTCACAAAATAATCAATCTTGGGTAAAGATATTAAATCTCTCCAACTTGAGACATGGGTAGGGTTTTTTTTTTTTAATGTGTACCATGTGCTTTCCTTCCCAAAAAACTGATTTCTCACAGAAGCATCTAATAATTACTTTAGAGATGTTAATGTGAGGACACTCTCTCTTTTCTAGAAGGAAGTAAAAATGTGAAAAGTTTTGTTATCGGGGCAAATAGTGTAGTCGTTGTAAGATATTCCCTTTCTTTTCCTATAAATACACCACTTTTAAATAAAGATCCCCTATCTTCAAGCAAGACTACTCCCCAACTGCCTTGTCCACTGTTTGTCCAGAGCCTCCTCATATAAATCCAAACTTCAAGTCACTTAACCTATTTTAATTGATTTTACCAACCTGGGTCGATGGGGGGGGGGTAGTTAATGGACAATACTTTTCCTATTTCTCATACAAATACATATGTATATATAGTTTTGTCCTACCTATTAAAAAAATCTTTCAAAAAAATCTGTAAAACCTTGGAAATTCTCCTATTCAAATCAGGAACATCCCCCCCCCCCCGGTTTGGTCTTTGAAAAGGGGTCCTGTCACTCAGAAAGGGGGCATTTCTTTAACCTCTTTCCTATATACCCACAAGACAGCTTTTACATACACACAGATTTCCCTCCCCTTTACTACTCTTTCCGAAGGCACCCCTCCCTACCAAATCCACATTTCTATCCAAGATGTTTTTCAGTCACCAATATAAAGATTAGAGATGTTGATTCTCTAACAAGATGGAGAAGTACTTCTCTAATCAGAGCAAGGGTAGGCCACAAAGCGGCAACAAGAGACCCATAATGTCTTCCCTGGAGCGTTAGTTTCCAGCTGGAGCTGGAGCTGAGCGAGTTATTGACTGGAGGATCAGCCTGGCCAGGACCATTCTTTTTAAGTCAAGAAGCTACACTTCACATTAAGACTAGATGGCCTCCATCCACAGAGTTTTAACGGTTACCAGTTTAGGGGTGTGGGGGAGTTCGAAAAGGTGACACAAATGGTCTCCCTCCAATATATGGGATAGTCACGTGGCTACATATCTTGCTATTAGGAGAATCCTTTGTTAATGAAGACTTTATCCTACACACAAGCCCACACCCATGTATATTTACAGGAGTGGGTGTGTAGTTTAGGTATTTAACAGTATCTCTAAATATATGTATATCCCACATAACTATGGCAGTTAAACTCTCCTTTGTCATGGAAAAGCCACATAAGTATCGCCATTAATCACAGATGCTCAGAACAATTTTCAAATAAACATTTCCAGTTCGCAGAAAGGGATTCTGACACACTAAGAGGTTGAAGCTTAAAGTCACAAACATAATGAAAGAAAGTCAAATTAAGACTCAGTTCTCACACTAAAGTTATTAACCATTAGACCATATAGCTCTTCCTAGTTTCCCCCTTCCATTCCCTTTTCCTCTTCTTCATATCTTCACTCTTTTCTCCCTCCGTCATTCTGTCATACTCAGTGGGTGGGAGGTTGTGTGTGTGTGTGTGTGTGTGTGTGTGTGTGTGTGTGTGTAGATAGCATAGAGTTCCTGACTATATCTCACACATAGAAACCTGCCAAAGTGGGGGGGGGGTGGTATTGGGGTGGGATGCCTTGGAGTAGGGGCACTGATGGGAGAGTTTAAGAGACTTATTTGGGAGGAAATAGAGGGTCAGATCTGGTCTAAGTGGAACATCTGCAAAACATTCAAGCAGCTTATTCAGCAAAGAATCCAGCCATTTATTGTAGAAATAATAAAAAGGCACTAATGATTATAGTTCCCACCCCTTCCCCCAAAAGGCCAAAGCTTAATGAAATAATTCAAAGGTATGCCTCATTTCCTAATGGTGGAATTAAACAGCAACAACAACAAAAAAAAAATCCCAACTAAACTTTCCAGCTCTGCCTTCTGAAGGGCCTGGGAACCGTGCTGAGAAATGAGGTAAATAAAATGTAAGTTAGAATGCTATTAAGCTCAGGAGAAGGTATATGGCTCGTGCACAGTTCTGTCTTGATATGCAATTAAATTACAGAAAATTCTTCTTTTTAATATCATTTGGAATACTTCTTTAACACTCAAGGATGTCTGAGGTTAAGTAGCTTTTAAAACGTCAGTTTTAAATAGCTTATGCAATGAATAGCTACCTTTAAATCCTAAAACTATTATAAATATGCTATACATATGGATGCCAGTTTATCTCTACATATTTCTTTTTAAAATGAGGGAAGCATTCATAAAAAGCTGCTTGGCACACTTTATTTTAGGAAAGCAGATGTTAATTTTTTTCACATATCATTTTATGACCAAGTACATGTGTAACATTGGAAAGCATCCAGAACGCCTCTATTATTTGCTAAATGACTGTTAGTTGAGGCATATTATTCTCAGCATAACTATGGTATAGGTTATATCAATAAAATAAACATCTGTGGTTTTACCAAGAGAGAAGAAAAATTAAAGAGTTCCTATTAAAGTGGGAAAAGAGTTTGTGTAGGAAGAACACATCTGCAATGTAGTAAATTGGGCATTTATATTGTTCCATGCAAAACAAAGTCCCTCTGTAGTACATTAGAGATTATTTACTTTGTATGAAATAAAGTTGAAAGCCTGCCCCTCCATGCCAAATAGGATTCTCATTGTGGCCTTCTGCATAGGAAGATAGCAGGTACTGAGCATTATTTTCTGTCTTGGGGGTGATTTCTCTTCATGTAAACCTTCTCTAGAAAATACACAGTTCCTTTTGAATACCTATATTACACCTCACTTGAAATAAATGCCCAGCCTGCAGGAATCCCAAATATTTTAGCTACTTTCCTACCTTAGAAATATACCTGGGAAATTTCTCTTTTTTTCTTTTTACCTTAAGTTGTTTGAGTAATGCAGTGTCTAGACGAAGTCAGTGGCATAAAAATTAATTGTATTCAATATTTATGGTCCAATTTATTTACACTCAGAAAAACAAATGAAGCCAGAAGAGATATAACAAAAGGGGTGCTAAATACAAGGAGCATGCATGCTTATGTTCATAGTATTTTTTCTGCCTAAGATTTTATATATTTCTATATTATGTGATCAAAATTAATGTATACATAGTTATTCATAATTGGAGAAATGTAGGTATAATTTGTATCACTAAAACTATTTGCCGCTCACTTCTCCTAGACTGTTCCTCTCTGAGCATTGACCTTTTCCAAAAGGCCATGAAGGGGATTTTAAACACAAAATACTGCAAATATGAAAAATAGGTCACCAATAAAATTGGTCTCAGCATGGAGTATAATTGCAACAAAATGCTGCTGAGTAAAATCTAGGAGCGAGCTGGCTGGGGTGGCACAGTCGAAAACCATCTGGTGTGTATTAAAAGTGGTGCTGTAAATATTGCTGAAAGCTAATGCATTATCAGCTTCTATAAGTGCACAGGGCCTGCAAGCTTTCCATATGTTAGAATATGTAGATAGAGTGGAAAGTGGGGAAAGGTGTCATATCAATCATGAGCTTTTCAAGCATTGTTTTGCACACTTCTTATGGAAGTTCGGCCAGAAAAGAAAAAAAATCCCATCAAAAACCCAATGACAGGACATTCTCTCAAGTCTCTTCTCGTGTTCTCTGTATCTCTGTCACTGTCTCTTAAATGTGTCTTTCTCTTCCCCCCTCTCTCTTCCTCTCTTTCTTTCTCTGCTTTCTCCTCCATCACTCCCCCTCCCCCTCTTTCCCCACTCCTCCTCTCTCTCTATCCGAAGATGATAGGTCAAGCAATTGGTGACGTCACTCCGCATCAGTAAAAGAGAGTAACTGTTTCAGAGAGAGGGAGAAAAAAAATTCATGTTTTCCATCAGTTGTAAAGTTTCGCCTTTTTAATAGAAATACACTGCAACGCCGAGTACTCTTATTTAGTTCTCTATAACGCCTTTAAGTTGTTAGTCGTTCGGCAGCCTGCAATATCTCTCCCTAATCCAGAAATGTGCATCCCTTACCATACTCGATTTAAATTTATGAAGCTCATTAAAATACGGTTAAAAAAAAAGATGTCTCCGAGTTCACGTTTCCATCCAACTGGCAACTTTTACCAACGTGGGTGTAGGTCTCCTAAACTAAGTGAAATTCTTCTGTCAGTCTTTAACTTCTCTTCTCTTAGAGTTCTCTCCAAGTGGAGATCTACACCAACGCTTCCGCCCCTCAACACCCCCCATCCCCCACACTTAGAATCTTCCTGCTGTCATATTTCTTCTGAGAAGCAGAAAGTTTTAGTTTTCCTTGTAGTGATCACATGGAATCATTGTTCCTATTTCTCCACCCCTCCTTTCAATGCTCTCTCCTCCACCACCGACACCACCACCTGCCAATTGCTGAGTTACAACTTCTTATTCAAAACCAATGTAAGGAAACTTCCCTGAATTGTCTTACAGAGATCACTTTTTCTCTCACGAAGTTTCAGTGGGTTCTTTCATTCTTTCTTCTCGCATGTCATACTCCTCCCTTTCCTTCATAGACTCACACCTCTATCCTGCAAACACACAACGCTTAACCCCAAGTGCTTCATGCGGCTGAACCTGCTGTTAATGACAACCCAAGTTCAATCAGCAAATAAATAAAACTCTTACTTTTTTTTGGTTGCCGGCTGCATTCCCCCTCTGGCCGCTGCCTCCTTTAATTATGGGAGCTATATTTCTTCCCTGGGAGACATTCTTGGGGATTTTTTTTTAGGTGAAAACTCTTTCTGCTGAGTTATTTTGAAGCTGGGACCAGTGAGTGCCCCATATCCAGAGGCTTTGAGTGAAGTGCAGATTGAGACATATCGAGTTCCCTATAAAAGGATCATTTCATGTGGGAGGTTGGACACAAAGTTTGCACTCGTGACTGGCATTCCAGTGAGAGCATGCATATTTTAAAACAACAAAGCACGCTCGAAAGAAGGCTTAGGGGAGGGGGAGAAAAACTTGGAAAGAAGTTACTAAGTGACAAACATCTGTCAACATGGGATAATTTGTATACTCAGTGTAAAACTATCTGGCTAGTTTTATACAAGTTCAAGGAACACGACCTAGTACTGCAAGAAGAGTTCAAACTTTACACCTTTGAAATATTGTTAAGAGATAATTTCGCACCAAATGGTTATAATTTATATATATATATATATATATATATATATTTAAAAAATGCACACTGAGGATTTTTAAAAATTGGTTCAAGATAATAGTATGTATTCCTGAAACAGTATAAAAGTATTTCCTTTCTAACTATAGTTTTTATGGGAAAACGAGTAAACACAGTACCACCGTAATAACGGTCAGTATATAGTTTTAAGTTGGAAAAGATGTATTTTATCATTAACAATAACACTAACAATAAAAGAGTGAAACAAAAAGCTCCAACTCTAATTATTATAAATTTCTAAGTACACAATAACAGGTACAGATGCACAAAATACAAAAAATATCTGCTTCTCTGCAGGTCATCAGTAAGGGTAACAAATTTTTCAAATATTTTCTCTACAGTTTAAGTATATATGTATATATATATGTGGGCGTACATATACAATATGTGTATATATAGATCATAAATACACATATATACATACACACATATGTATAGGGAATCAAAGTTTCCTCTTCAGAAGTGAAGTTTTACAGCAAAAACAATAACAACAACAACAAAACCCACGAGGGGAGAGGCTGGCAATGTTTCTCTACTGCAGAATCTCCAAAAACCACATGGAACTTCACTTTACAGCTTCCCCACATAAATCTGCTTCTCCTCGAGATTTGAAGACAAAAGGAGAGGAGGCCTAGTGGTGAGCTGGATATCTCTGTTAGTTGTCAGTGCAGGTCCATGGGCAAAGAATGCTAATGAGCCTTTGCGCAGCAGAAGACTGGATCTCTCTGGTAGACTCTTATACTCATACACACAGGGACCCGTGCATACACACACTCACATGCTACTCTGCTAACACACAGAGACATATAGCCAGACAATCATACTCTCTCCTCTTTCCTCTGTGAGTATAAAGATCGATAGCTGACCGTACGATTTGGCCAGTGCTTTATTTATCTGGCGGTGCAATGATATTATCAGTCTTAAACGTTATATATGGCGGGTGTCTTCCTAAATCACCAAAAATAGGATAGCTTGCAGAGACCAGTCTGGTCTTTCTAAAAGAAATGCTTCACAATCTCTCCACCACCCCCCACTCCTCCTGCCTACCAGCCCTCCCTCTTTCCCTCCCTTCTTTACAACTGGGGATATTTTATACCCTGTAGTTTGGGGTTTGATTCATTGCTTTAAGCTTGATGGAGGGGTTCTGTAGACAAGTAGATGTATATACGCTATTATACAGCCATCATTGAGATTACTAACAGTGGTTCTCTTGTCAGTCTGATCCACCGCATGGAAACACTATTCACATCATACGTATTTCTCAAAATTTAGGTTGGGGGAAGAAGGCGGGGAGAGCTTGTAACCTTGAACCATGTTAATTGTTTTCTTTCCTCATAATTATATTTATAAATTCATTTCTACAATGATATTTCTTTGTGCTTAAATTTGAGATCACATGCAGCCTTTCCCCCTCTTCACACACAGACATATACAGCCCCCTCCCTTACCCCCAGTCTCAGATACACAGGTCTGTAGTCTCCATAAAAATCAATGGTACTGAAATGAATCTAATAGGTCAAGATTCCTTAAAGTCTCTTTAAAAAAAAGTCTTAAGTCCAAGAAACATGCACTCCCCAACACTCATCCTTTTCTGAATTCCCCTTCTCCTTCTCTCCCTCCCTTCCGTACAGGTGGTTTTTCCTTACACAGCCAGAGTTAAGAGTAGGAAAACGCCCAGATAGAGACATATACATCCCCAGGAATCCATTGCACGAGATCCTTGCAGCTGAAAGAGCTTCAATCTTACTTCACCTTGGTCAGCGGTGGCCCTTGTGATCTTGCCAACGGCTTCCTCCTTTCTCCAGATGTGGGTGCTCAAGGTCCTGAGGAAGGGGAACTGACACTCTCTGGGGAGGATTTCAGCCCCAGGTCCTTCCAGGCAAACAAGCCCCACAATAAATAAATTTAAAAAAAAAAAAACACAAAAAAGAGGGAGGGGGAAGTTGGAAAATGGATTCGCTGACAAGGAGGGATAATAAATGAGAGGCGCTTTCAGATAGATATCTCAGACGTGAAATTGCGCCCAGCTGGTTGTGTAAGCAAACAAATAGTTTCGTGTTAGGAACCCTCAACTTGTGGCTTGATGAATAGAACACGACAGAGGTAAATGGCTCTTTAACTCATTTAAGAATAAAACTCTTTGGCTTCCTAAGTAAAAGACCCGGTGACGCCATAGATCCTGAGCAAGCACTCTAACAAGAGTTTTATTAGTTTCCACTTGTGTTCCCAGATTCCAGCCCCCTCCCCAACACACATACTTCTCTCCCCCCCCCCCCCCCCGCTCCTTACCATAGTTTCCTATAGCAGAAATCATCAGGTTCTTAGTCCTGAAGACTTACCCCACCCCAAAAGTGAGTATAAAACCACAGTCTCAAAAACCAAAAAGGAGACACTCACAATAATGATGAAGATGAGTTTTAAAACAAGCCTTTAAAAAATGTCTCCAAATACTGAACAGCTGAGGATTGCCTCTGCCTTAGAATGTTCACTATCCAAGGACCATTCTGTAGCAGTTTGGAAAAGAGAAGGTATTGATAAGCCTGGAGAGCTTGATGCCTCATGTTGGAAAGGGAACCGGGAATCAAAGAAGTCTTTGGTTATTACCAGATCTAAGGAAGGACAAACTTTTAAAATTCTCCTTAGCCTCAAAAGAGAAGTTATGGGGGGTATTTTCTGAGGGGAAGGTTGAATCAGTTCACCTTACCTTTAGGAGAGGATTGTTCTGACTGCCAGAAGTGTGAGGCAAAGCTCCTTCATTTCCTGGGGGAGAATATCCTGAGAATGCTTTTTAAAAATTTTTTTAATTGAAGCTTGTGGTTTCAGCAATTTAAAATTATTTAAAAGACACAAAAGGTCTATGCAAGTGTTTGGTTAGAAAGTGGCGTGTCTGACCTCTTTCTCATGTCACAAGTTATTTAAAGAGAGAAGTTGCCACTTAGTACTGGGTGCTTTTCAGTTGTGGAGATATATTTCCTCCTTACTTCTACAGGTATGCAAGTGGATTTTGCATTACATTAAATTATCTTTATTTTATTTGTTTGCATTTACTTAAGTTCACACCTCCTAAGAAGCCCCATTCCAGTAAGATAATTTCCCTTGATTTATTTTAGTGTTTTGTTCAGAAGGGCAAGCAGACCTCTTTCCCTTATTTTACCTCTCATTTCACCCCCCCCCACCCGCACTCACACATTATGCCAGACATCCCTATGCCCCAAGATCCACTAGAGAGGCTTACTGGGCAAAGGAAATGAGAATTTCCTGAACATTTCTCAACTTTAACTAGTGTGGAGAAAACTATGCCAGGCTGACTGAGCAGAGCTCTCCACCTGCTCTGCCCAGTCACCTGCTGAGAACTGCTGGGTCTGTCCCAGAAATTATGAAAACAGGAATTAGCCTGACCCTGAGACTGCTAGCCAGGGAAGGCAGAGAGAATTGAGAGATAGGGAGGTAAACAGTGAAATGAAGAGTCCTAGAAGCAAGAGGAGGGAGATAAAAGAGAATAGCCCCAGTAAATTTTTGGTCAAGAATTTAAAAGATCTGCCTCGACCTTCCCTTGCTGATAGGTGGCTACAGACCCATCTTTTCCCTCACTTCACCCCCACTTTCCTTTCTACCACCAACATCGCTAAGCACTATCGCATCTCTTTCCCTGTTGCCAATCTGGGAGGACAAGAATCATGAACTAAGGGTGAAGACTTGTCATTGGTCAACTCCTCTTGATGTGTATTGAGATTGACGAGATCAGACTTAATTGGAAGAGGAGGGAAGAAGAACAGGCAGTTCATAGGAAGTCAAAAGGTATAACCCTTCTGTTGAGGCATCCTTTTCTATTTCGATCGTCGTTTTCTCAGATCTTAAACCCTCCATTAGCACATGGGGGGTTCTATGTTCCCGATTACTTGTCTGAGTGTTGAAAAACTTCCAAAGCTTAAAGCCTGATGGTGACACACAGAAATAGCACGCGCACACACACACACACACACACACACGAGCACACACACACACACACACACACACACACACACACTTCCTTTTCCCTGAAAAGAGGAGTTTTTACAAGAGGCTTTAAACAGATTTCACTGTTATAAATATTTTCTGGACTTTTGTTCCAGCATGAAGATTGAATCATCCATTTTCATGGTAGGAAGGAGAGAGGAGAATGAGAAGCATCTCAGAAGAGAAAGAGAGGGCCTGACCAAGATATTCCTGCTCAGGAATGGAGACAAAGTGATAGTCCCATGTCCTGTTGCTGTCCCACTTTACTCTTTATTTCCTAATGGCCGCATGGCAGACTGTGCATGACTAAGGATATGCTCACAAGCTTTTGAGAGGCCTATGACTCTCTTTCCATATAGGAAACTCATCACCCAAGGGGATGAAAGGTCACAAGAGAAAACTTTCTTCCCATAGGTAAACAGCCTGTATGTCTTAAATCAAGGTTTAGAAAAGTATTGAGGGTACCACATATATTGATCTCCAATACTTTGGAACTTAACCCTCTACAAGAGTCAATTTCTAGCACTGTCAGGACCTCTTCTTCACCCTCCCCAAGAGAGGAGTGCCCATGTTACAACTCAAAAAAAGTCCTCATGCTCTACAATGGGTACACAGTTGTTAAATATCCATATTTAAATTAATAGAAAAATATATTTTGAACTACAAAAATATTTATCTATTTTCATCAGAGGAATCACATTGTAATGAATATATTTACATCTCATTTTTTTAAAAGCAGAAGATACAGTTGTATGTGCTTATTACAGGCAGACCCATTCCCCACTCCCTGACCTCCTCCTTGTTCCCCTCTCTTCTCCACCTTTAAAACACATGCCCAGGATCATTTCTTAAAAATTTCTTGGAGCAGAATTTATGACTTAAATCTCTCCTCTCCCCTCCACCCAATTCTTCCATTTCTCCTCATTCTGTCTTGGGAGTCAATTCAAGGACAAAGCTATTGCCCTTGCATCTGGGCTGAGGGCTAAGGCCTAGGAGGGGAGTAGAGTGGGAGGGGGAGACAGTTGTACTTAATTTCCATTGGTTGGGTTCTGGTTTATAATCACAAACCTACATACATCCACAACTGCTACTGAGTTGATACTCTAATTCTCTGTACTGAATACAGGCCTACAGAACATCTGCCCCCAGATGTTGATCTGCAGCATTCTGGTAACTGGTTACTGTATAGAGCTGCCCTTGCCCAGGCTCTACTGCACCTAGAATATTAAACACCTCAAGTGGGTTGAAGTGAGTGAAGGATCTTGTTAATGCATAAAAAAAGAAAAAGAAAAAAATCTGGAGACTATAGACAGTAAATTGAAAGCAAAACACTGCTACTGGCTCCTGAAATGAAAGCTCTTGCCTCATCGGGGTATGTTTGGGAATGGGTATGGGGGGTGGGGGAGGGGTGTTATTTTTAAAGATCTGGCTTTATTAATACGTTAAGCAAGAGCTCCCTTGGCAGTATGTGTTCTTACAGCTCTGTCTCAGATCCTATAAAACATTCATGCTCTGAAAGCTGTTACAGAGATCTGCACCACCAGCAAGCAGCATTGTGAAGCCTTTACCTTCAAAGGGGCACCATGATGGAAATGGTTTTTAAATTAAAAACGGGGCTTTGGCACACCTCTCCAATTCTCATTTCATAGAGTCGCCATGAGAGAAAGCCAGGGAGGGTCCATCTATTCCACCCAAAGAGAAATCTTCCCGTTAGATTTGCGTTAGATTTTCCTACAGACTGGGAATAATTTTATCACAATACTCATGACTAAATAGGAAAACAAATACTGCCGATCTTTTCAGCAAAAAGTGTAGCAGAAACTGAGCACACAACTTTGACTCCCCTAACTCTCTGAAGCACTTGGAGGTTCTGTCTCTTAAAAGCACTAGGACAACCATCTGTCTTCCTGAGAAATCATCCTTCCCAGAAAGCAATAGACAACCTCTCTCGACCCCCCAGAACAACCACGAATTCCACCACCAGTAGTAGTAGAACTACCAATAGTTTGCCACCAAGCCAAAGGACAATAAACGAAGATCTATTCCAAGCCACCCTGCATGGAAATGTGCTACGAACAGGACATTCTCTGCTTCTCTAAGCCTACAAACCTCCAGGCACCAACATAAGCTAACCATGAAGAGAATAAATCCATCTCACTACAGTGAAAAAGCTTACACCAGCCTTGAAGTCACTTGTCGAACCTGGGTGCTTAGTTCCTAGAATCTACACAACGGAGTGGATTTTATTTCAGTTGTATAGTCTCCATTTAACTTTGCTGGGATCTTTAATAAAGTCCACCCCCTCCAACACTCCCCCCACCCCATCTTTGCTTTTTCTATTCTAATGACAATTAGATTCGAAAGAAATTTTGAGTTTGTCTCTATCTTTTGAAATGTGTCAAGCAACAAGACACGTGTTTTTGCTAAATCTTTTATTTTTGTTTAAATTCTCACTTCAATTTTAATTCTTGAAGAACAGCTTCGACAACATATATCGCACTCATTATAAGAAGCAAAGGGTTATATCAAAAATTATTAGTATAGAATCACAGGAAACCTGGTTTGGAACCAGAAAAAAATACAAAACAGATATAGATACATAGACACAGGACAATTTTTTATAATTATTTGGAAAATGTTATTTTCCCCCTAATTCTTGTTTGTTTTTCTTTATGCGCATACGATGTTTTAAATTTTTACAAAAAATGAAAATAAAGACTAATATTTTACAAAATGAATAACAATGTTCGTGGTAAGTGTTTTTGTGTGTTTCTACATAGGCTTCAGTTCGCTTCGATGGTTTGGTTTTTTTTTTTCTGTACAGAATATATCCACACATCAGTCCACAATAAATCCTGGAAGGTCCATTATTCTCCTTCTGTTTTATTAAAATCCCCATGGTCCTTTCTTCATTTTCCCCCCCATAGACACAAGGTCTTTTTCATTTCCTTTTCAATGTTTCACAGATCTGATCCTAAATGAGTCTTTTTCCTTTTTTTTTTTTTTAATATATACTTTTCTGCTGGGTTGGTTCTGCTCCGATCCCTCACCTCTCTCCCCTCCCTCGCTCCCCACCTTTCACCATTTGCACCCCGGCGTTAACAAGTTCGACCGTTTCTGTCTGTGTCTGGTGTCCTTGGCCAAAGCCTCGTCCTCTGTGTCTCTACTGGGGGCTCAGGGACCAGGGGCGGTGTTGTCTCAGGTCTAGGAACACTGGATGGACATGTAAGGCCAGTTGAAGCTGCTCCCAGACAGTAACATATCTCTGATGAGAGTTTCAATGGGGGTTTTACCTACCAAGCGAACGAAGAAGAGCTGTTCAATGACTGAGGATGAGACAGTGCGCAGGGAAGGCAGCCGCAGCAGCAGTTTGCCGAAGCGGCTCGGTTGGTTGGGGTATTGGCTTCTCACGTACTCCTCCAGGGCGCATTGAGACTTCTCCTGCAGGCTCTCGATATGGGCGGCATCTGACAGGCCACAGGCGTCTGCCGCAGCAGCCACACACGGGGAGGAGACATGTGGGGGGAGGGGGTGCAAACAGTTAGGACAGTGAGCAGCAGAGTCACAAACAGAAGCAAAAAAAAAAAATCCTTCCCCCTTATGCCTCCCCCAACTCCCTTCTT
This sequence comes from Gymnobelideus leadbeateri, assembly GCA_011680675.1. Lineage (NCBI taxonomy): Eukaryota > Metazoa > Chordata > Mammalia > Diprotodontia > Petauridae > Gymnobelideus > Gymnobelideus leadbeateri. The sequence continues at coordinate 166,884 of WOXC01012143.1, read as the reverse complement.
CCTTTTTTCCACCTCCAACAAAATGAAAATAAATCAAACCCCCACCAAACCTAAAGAATCTAGACACACACACACACACACACACACACACACACACACACACACACACACACGACATCAACCTCTCCCTCTCTTTGTTTTTCCTTCTTCACCTTTGGATTAAATAATGTAAGACTCTGAAGCCATGTTTTCTACACACAGCAACCTGTCCTCAGCTTGAAAGGCTGGATCTTTCAGGGTATTCCGTTCATTAAAACGACTGCTTTAGCCGATGATTTCGGTGGGGGTGGGGTGGGGTGGGGTTAAAGAACCCTAGCGAAATATTCAGTAAGAAAAGAACTAAATAGAACTTGGAGCCAATAGAAGCCAAAACAAGCAGTAGCCAAAATCCTAGACCCAAACCTAGACTGAGTAGCAAATAAACACGTACAGGACTGGAGGTTGGGACTGGGGGGAGGGGAGGTGGGGAGAGAAGGCAGTCGTTTGTTGATATGCTGGGAATTAGATCAAGTCCAATGCTTTAGCAATATAGGGTTTAAGGTGCCTAGTAAGGAATTCGCAGCGCAATTCCTAGGCGAAAGCTCACACTGCTATCTGTATCTTAGATCAAGTAATTGAAAATTGGTCACATCTTTCTAAGCTGTATAATAATCTAGAGGAATATGGCTCAGTTACTCCAGGCTGTGTGCTAAGGAGACATCTGCAGCTATCAGACACAAAGCTAAGAACGGCTGCGGTGCCTCAACACCAGCTAAAATGTAGCCAGACATAGAGAAGCTTCTTTCTGAAGAAGAGAAGGGAGGAAAACACTCCGCAAAAGGATATGATCTCAAGCCCTATCTGCTTATCTCACAACAACTGGAGTCCTTATTTTAATAATAATATTGCACAACAGCAGTTTACTTTGTGTTGACTGGTTAGTAGAGAAAAGTGGGTTCAAGGGAAACCACAATCACTCCTTCTACAGTTCAAATATTCACATTGTTTCTTATTGCAATAATAAATATTTAAAAATCGTAAGGATCATGGAGGAACCATTACTGAGTGGGATGGTTTAATAGAGATCAAAGCCAGACTTTGCTAATACTCTATCTATATAGATCTATGTATGTCTTAATGCACGATAATGGCCCCAAAAGAACATTGGGAAATTGGGTCTGTAAAAGAATGACCCTGAAAAGGCACAACAAATGATTCAAATCAAAACCCGGGTGTGGCTGTATTTTTGAAGTTTGTCTTTATATTTCAAGAACTGGATACAAAGATTTCGGAGCTCCTTCATCTACAAGACTATAGCCTCGAGCAAAAAATACAAATAAAACAAGCTATAATTCAAGAACTTCTGAGAAAAGAATCCTTTGACCTCAGATCCAAGCTAGGTTGCTCTCAGATATATAATTACCCAAGCCAGATTGCTTTGCTAATCCATACTATATTGTTAATACAGTGATATTCTTTAACACTAAAATCCAGAGTAGAGGTGATTTACTGCAAAAAAAACCAAAACAAACAAACTCCCCAAAACCCCTAAACAAAAACCCCACATGTACCCTGTTTAGCTAAAGAATGCATAGGTCTGTTATTGGCCTTGAATCTAAACAGACTACAGTGATTGCCACCAAGCAGGCTCATATTTACATATATCTTGCAATACATGTATTATCTCCCAATTATGCCCCAGGACCCTATTCAAGTCCAGACAATACGATATGAAAAGGTTCCCCCTAACACCCTAGCAGATTTTTTATAAGACCCATATGTCATCCCCTTAAGGTCTGTAAAATATTTATCAGATATTTATGATAAGTGCCCGCTAAAGTGCAGGGTCACTGGACGCTAACCTAAATCTATTACCCTTGACTGAAGGAAGTGGAAAGGCTGGGCATTGAACCCTGCATCCTTCCCTCAGCCACGTTTCGATTTTGCTTTCTGTTTTTGAAGGCTGGGGTTGCCATTTAGAGATCCACTCTTATTCCTCCTGAAGAAAGAAGGATTTGGCTTGATCAGGACTTAGGTTGGGACTTTGGGAGTTAATTTTCCTTTTCTCACTGGAAAGAGGGTTTCACCAATGGTGAACAGACGGGAATGGGCTTTGAGATCGATTAGGTTATTGCATCCAGAGCTCTTGCATAGCTGGGGCAAGTGTAATGCAATACATATTTACACTACATGAATTATATCTCAGATAAGAAAAGGAGGCATAATGTGCAAAATCCGTGTCTCTCTTTTTATATGGCAGTGTCAATATGGGGACGCTCAATATTTCTTCTCCACTGTATGGAAAAGAAATTATGTAAATAAATAACCATTACTGTTCAGGGCTCTACAGCCTTAGCCTTTGTCGTGTAGAGAATGTATTTCATGTGGTGCATTCAGGAGAGTTTAGTGTTTAGAAAATATAGATGTAATCAGCTGCCATAACTAGAAATCAAAGTTATTATTGTGCTGAAAATGGATTTATTGTATTTATGTTAACTAGACGACGGCTTTCAGAGAAGCTCTCATTTATCTGAAGAAATATTTAGGTGTGTGAATTAACAGAGTTTTTTTTTTTTAAAGTAAGTTCAGGTCATGACCCAGTCCTTGGATGACGTCCAGAATATTAAGGATTAAAGAAACCATCCAGGGCCCAAATGTAAAAACCACAACAGGGGACCCCCCTGCCAGTGTCAAATACTTAGCCTTAGCAAGCTTCTTTGGACAATGTCTAAAAATGTTTTTTTTCCATCACTCAAAGTTTGCTTAAAAGTTGGATGACTTTGAGAAAGGCTTCCCATGAATTCCCTTCTGGCTAGCAATCAAAACAAGTTTAGTCAAAAGTGGAAATGTGTGTGTGTGGGGGGGGAGGGGGTGAATTGCTCCTGACAGCTGTATTTCCATTTTCAGATATTCTGCTCTCATTTTCTCAATAAAATAATATTATTATTAACTTGCTAGATTGTGCCTTTAAGTTGTCATCCAAGGAAGCTTTTTGGGAAACTTTGCTTTGTTTTGCAAAGAAGGATTTAGCACTGCTGTTTAGGAATATAAAGTTGAAATAAAAGAGTTAATAATTACAGGGACTTCACTACACACTGTATAGCTCTCTAGGCTACATGGAGAAGGGGCATGTGAACATAAAATTCTAGGGAGTTGGAAAGTGGGTAGAACCAATGCCTTTGGGGTAGAAGGGAGGGGAGATCTCTCCTGAGTAGACCATTCTACACTACAGTGTCACATTTCTATTTCCTAGGACCTCACTAGATAGGGTTAAAAAAATCAACTTCACTGTGATTGGCCTATTTATTGATGGAACCTCCACAGTGAATGAGTGTAAAAAGTAGGTAAGTCTACGGGCATGCTCCAGAGTTAAATCAGCCTGATCTATGCTTTCAAGTCTCTTTGTCACTTTTGAAAAACATGTTTCCATCAAGAAGACTTATTAAGATAAAATGCATTCAAACCATTGAGATGGCTATTCAATAAATCTTCCATTTGTTTTAAGGTCTGCACTTTCTCCTCCTGCAAAGAATAACTCCTCTCCCACTAGCAGACCTGCATTTGCACTGAAAGTAAAAGGGGGCAGTCAAAGTACATGGCTCTGGCCACCCTGCATACAAATTAGGTGCTCCTGTCTAAATAAATTATCTGTTGTTCAAATCGATATTAATACTACATTTGCTACATTACAATATTGTGCAAATTTAAGAGTCATTTTAATACAATGTAAATACTATTTTTCACGCATGAAAGGCAACAATATTGATAGATTATAAATTGCTTACTGTTCAACAAGGCCTTGGGAGGGTTTTGCCATCTTTGCTAGAGAATGATTTCATTTGGCTCCTTCTGATTCTAGGATAGATTTATTAGGAATCTATTTTTCTTTATATGGTAGAATTTAAAAATAACATGAATAGTAGTAATGCCACCACTACTAAATATATAAGTAGAAAAGGACCACATCAGCTCTATACAGCTCTGCATGCACATATGTGACTTTTTTTTTCTGGCTTTGTTTACATTTCCTCCTATTACCTGCGGTCTTTGGTGTTTAAATGTTTACTGCTTATAGGGTATGATAGTAAGAGATGTATAGAATTCACGTAGGCCAAAATGAGAACACTTCAAAGCCATGTTAATGCGCTTTCTTACAAGTTAATTTGAACCATTTATCATTAAGAGGTATTGTTAACATTCAAGTTACCACCGCCTACACTTAATTTGATATTTTCCCCCAGCAATCTGTAAAATTTCTAATATTGATGGGGTTTGCATAGTAAAAAAAAAAAAGATTTATCTTTGGGCCGACGCAATCTTACTTTCCTTGTGAGTTCTACAGTATTGCATGGTTGTTGGTTTTTTTTTTTAATCTTTCTTGTTTATATAGAATCTTTTTTTTTAATGATCCCAATAAACATCTACAACTGCAAACATCAGAATGATTTCCGATAACGGGAAATTTGGCAGCAACAAAGCGATATTGTTTATGATTTATTTGGATTGATTTCCCACTTTCTCTCCATCCCCTTATTTTTTTATTTTAATGTGTGTGTGTTTGTGTGAACAATCTCAGTCAAGAAATTCGTCCAGTGAAAGTACCATACAAGAGAAACCAACATTCTCAAGTCCTCCTCTTTTCTTCTCCCCCAGATCCCTGAGCTCAATCAGACGCCGACAGAGCAGAGGTAGGGATAGTCAGTCTGGTTTGCTTCACCCCCTAACCAGGCCACCACATCCTCTGTTCCAGCCCAGATCCGGCTGGTGAGACTAAGCTGCGGCAGTAACTGAGAAAGCAGCAGCAGCAGCAGCAGCAGAGGCCCACCCACCTCTAGATCCACTCCAAACCTGGCAGCATCGACCCCCTCCCCAACCCCCACCCAAGCAATCTAGCTGTCGGACTGGAGGGGAGGGTGGTGAGGTTGGGGAGGAAGAGATGACGGGGGAGGGGGGCATCAAGCTGGCTCTAGCTCTTACCAAGCACTTGTGCTCCCTCTCCCCACAGCAACTCCCCCGCCTCTCCAACCTTCACTCTGTGCATCTCCCTCCACCCCTTCCTCCTCTCCCTCCTCCCCTCTCTCCTCCACCCCTCACCTGATGTGAAGAGGACGATGGCTTTGAGGCAGCTGTACTCCGCTGAGTCGACGTGCAGGGCCTTGAGCTTCTCCACCTGCTCCTGGAAGATACGGATGTGATCCATGAAGGCCACGACCCGGTCGGCTGACATGGGCGAGGCGTGCAGGCCCGCTGCAGCCAGCAGCGGGGCCACGTGGAGGGGCATGGAGCACTGCGCCGCGTTGAGGACAAACAGCTCGCTCCACGTGAGCCGCAGCAGGGCCACCTGGTCTGTGATCTGCAGGTCCGGGAAGAAGGGAATGTTGCGGGCCCACTCGACGGCGCTGAAGAGTAGGCGGGCGGCCAGCTCGCAGATGTTCTCTATGCCCATGATGTTGTTGGGCTGCATACACTGGCTGCCGTAGCGGGAGGTAGGGTAGGGCTCGGCCCGCAGCAGCAGTGAGATGTATCCAGACAGATAGCAGTGACCGTTCAGTGGGTCCCCATTGGTGAGGGCATATTGGCCTGGGTTGGGTTGGGTTGGAGGCATTCTTCCTCGCTGAACCGCTGACAAAAAGAAAGAGAAAAGAAGAGGAAATGTGCATCCAAGGGGCTTGCAAACATCTCCTCAACGCGGTGCTGCGGGTCCCGAGACAATGCAAGTGCCTCTCCCCTCAGACACACACACACACACACACACACACACACACACACACACACACACACACACCACATTCACACCTACTCTCAGACTCACACATAAACACGTAGTCCCACACAAGGGTCTATAGATTCAGACAGGCATCAATCCATCCAACTGCAGGATCTTGGTAAGTGCGGCAACCGTTCTGCTCTCTTCTCTTTGCAGACTCAGTACAGACTCATCCAGACCTCATAGGAAGAGCCATCGTCCTGCCCCCACACCTCAACCACCACTTGTGCAAACCCCAGAAAAGATGACCAAGAAAGTATGCATAGAAAACAAAACCCCACTCACCCCTCCAGACTTCAACCAACCAGGGTTAAAAAGAGGCGAAATGGTTGTGGTCTGAGACAAATGCCCTAAGCACACGGACTTGCAAACTATCAGTGTTTTGCTCCTAAAGTGTTTCCACATCACGTTCAAATGCTACAAAATTGTCTTTAAAATAGATACATGTTACATACCCTTGCTAACCATTTTCAACTTTTAAGCAGAGTAAATCTCTAGTACCACTCCGTCTCCCTCTCCCCACCACATCACACAAAGTTCTTATTGTTAAAAACAACAAAAAGACTAAATATTTTCAGGGAAAATAAAAATATTCGAACTTACAGTAGCCAAACATTATTGAAAAAAGTAGAAATATAATTAATGTCTGTCCTGTGCGGTCCCACTGCAAAACCCTGCAGACAGCTTTTGCCCAGTGAATGCACTAGCTTGCAACTGCAAAAACCCTGGATTCATTAACCATCTGAATGCAAAACGTAAGCATGCTTTGAGTTCCTAAAGCTGAACAAAGTTTTTTTTTTTAAGTATGTGTATGTTTGACTTCGACAGCCTCAGCGTCTAAAATTGTCAAGTAAACAAAGGCAACTTTAGTGAAGTTGAGGCTATATTGCTCCCCCTCCCCACATGCATTTTGATATGCTTGTGTATGTTTACATATATATAGTTATAATTTTACTTTCCCATTTAACAATTCATAGTTTCTTTAACTTTGACTTTTATTCCAATTTTTAGTGCAAGTAATAAATGCAATTTGAGCCCTTAAAATCTAATGGGGCTAGAATAGTTTTCCCACTTCAGTATAGTTTTGAACTTGGCAGTTATTTTTCAATTAAATGAGGGCACAATTCAAAGTTTCCTAACCCCCCCCCCCCACTTCTTCAAATGCCTACAAAAAGCTCCCTGGAGCTACGAAATGAAGTCGTCATATTTGCCAGCTCTTCCAGATCTGAGGGAATTCAATTTCTTTTCTTGTGGCATATAAAATATAATTTTAAAACCAATTAAAAGAGTAATTTTCACTCTGCAAAATTGACTGGTTATCTTATTTGACTATAAGACGTCTTTAACCGAAGTAAGAAGATAAACTTTAACTGTAAACTGCTAAATCTCTTTATAAAAGAGTGCAGCATATCTTTCCATATGAAATTGAGGCATATCCAACATCCAAACTTGTGCTGACAAAACCAGGCTTTAAATGGTGTGGAAGCTCATGCCAGCTGCAGACTAGGCATTATGGTGAAATAAGAAGGAACGGTAAATACGCTGTAAATTGTCATTTGTATGAAGTATTTAAGCAGAGGGTGGAGTTTGGTGGAGAAATAAAATAAGTAACATGCTTTTTAAAAAATGACACAACTATAAAAGCAGGGATCAGTCACAAACTTTCCTTTCAAAGTAGAAGGAGTGAAAACAAGGCCACAGATCTGGAGAGAAGCACACTGCAGCACACTGGATAGGAGAGGGAACCATTAAATGCGAGCAGATTTCCTTTCCCCTTTCTTCCCCCCCCCCCCCATTAGACCTACAAGTGCAATAAATCTCGATCCTCTTTTTCCAAGCCAGGCTTCAGAAAAGATGATGACAGCAATGAATCTATTGTAAAGTGTCTCCCTTCCCACCTTCCTACCCTCCCCTATTTAATAAAGGTTTTAAAAGGAGAATGGAAAAAATGTAGCTTTGCAAAAAAAAAAATCCCCCCCCCCAAATATCATGCCAACAGATACTAAAGCAGCCACACACACACGCGTGGGGGAAGAGACACAGCAGAACTAAGAAAGACTGAGGGTTTTTTTTTTCCTTCCAATCCTGATCATAAAAAAAAAAAATCCTCATCAGGATAAGTAGGAAGAAGGGGTGTACAGGAAGGGGATTTCGCGGCAGGGGGTGGGTGGAGAACGGGGGTCGTTAGAGAGAGGGGGTGTCAGCAGAAGCGAAGCCTGGGTTGCAAAGCTGGGGGAGATAGCTAGGAGAAAGGGGGAGGGTTAGAGTGAGGGATAAGCTGGTATTTTCAAATGAAGGAAAGGCAAAAACAAGAGAAAGCAAAAGAAAAACACAGCAAAGCCAGAAGTAAAAGAGAAGAAATATTCACCTTCCCGCCTCATGCCCACTTTGAGACACTTCTTGAGGCGGCAATATTGGCACTGATTGCGGTGATGCTGGTCTATGGGACAGTTCCTGTTGGCACGGCATGTGTAAGTTAAGTTCCTGCGGACGCTTCTCTTGAAGAAACTTTTGCAGCCTTCGCAGGTGAATTGGCCGTAGTGTTTCCCGCTCGATTTGTCCCCGCACACCACACACTCAATGTGTTGCTGGCTTTGGCCCGAGCCGGGCTGGCCTTGCCCCTTGTCCCCCGCCGTGCCTGGGGTGGACGGAGGTCCCGGCTGGCTCGGGGTCTGGGGGGTGTGCGGGGCCGCCGAACCCGCCTGCTGCTGCTGTTCCCGGGCGGGCTGAGCTGCGGGGTTGGGGCCGCCTGGGTTCCCCCCGGCCACGTCTTCCTGCGGATCTCGCCAGCTGCTAACTACCATTGCCATATCTCAGGGCCCAGAAAGTGCTGGGGGAGCGGAGCTTCTCGCAGAGGGCTGCCGGGGAGAGAGAGGAGGGAGGGGAAGGGGAGGGGGAGGGGGAGGGGGGAAGGGGGAGGGGGAGGTGGGTAGCTAGGGTTTGGGGGAGAGGAGCCGGAGCGAGGGACCTGGGCGACGCTGCTGCTGCTGCGGCGGCGGCGGCGGCGGCTGCTGCCTCGGCGGCTCCGGGTGCCGCTGCGGCTGCTGCCCTGGTGCGGTTTGTTGTTCCTGCCGTTTTCTTTCTTTCTTTCTCTCTCTCTCTTTGCAGCCCCCCCTCCCCCGTCTTTCCCCTCCTCTCTCTCTCTCCCCCTTCCCCCTCTCCGGTTCTCGTTTTGGGGGTTGATTTCTCCTTCCCCCCTCCCCCACCCCCCTTGGCTTTTTTTTTTTCTTCTTCAAGTTGAAAATTCAGAAACGGCAAATAAGGCTATGGGGAGAGGCATTCAGAGCTACACGGGGGGAAGACGAACATCGGACACAGCACACACGCACACACACATACACACATACACACTCCCTCTCACACACACAGGCACACGCGCGCGCGCGCGCACACACACACACACCACCGGCCAAGTGCTAGGAGTGCAAAGGATGTGCAGACATAGAGGAAGCAGGGGAAGGAGGAGGAGGAGGAGGTGGTGGTGGTGGTGGAGGAGGAGGAGGAGGAGGTCGGGGCTGCCGCCGCCGCTGCCGCTGCTGCTGCCGCCGCCGCCGCCGCCGCCGCCGCTGCCCAGGCTGGGGCCGGTGGTGCTGCTGTAGCTGCCGCCGCTGGTGCAGCCGCCGCCGCCGCCGCCGCCGCCGCTGCTGCTGCCGCCGCCGCCGCCGGGGCGGGTGCTCCGGGTTCTGGAGGTGCGTAAACTGGAGAGCAGAAGGATCGAAGAGAGGAAAAGCCTCAGGATGATCAAGGCTTGAAAGTGTCCGGGGGCCAGGTCCAGGGTAAAACGCAGCCAGCCATTCAGGAAACCAGTCCTGGAAAGCGGGATTCAGGAGATGAAGATTACACAGTTTGCTCTTTTTTTGTTGTGGTGGCGGTGCTGGTGATTCTGCCCTTTTTTGGGGGTTGGGGAAGAAGGTAATGGAAGAAGAAGAAAAACAGGATAAATTCACGCCGTAGACGACTTCACAGCGAAGTTAAAAAATTAAAATAAGAGAAATAAGAATTTACAAAAAAAAAGACATCCAAAGTAGGTCGAATAAATAATCCTCTTCTTTTCCTCTTTCTTGCTTCTTCTGTTTCTTCTGCTATAACACACAGAGCTGATTAAAAAACACTGGAGATCGCCCAAAAATGTTCTTTTTTTAGTATTTTAAGTAAGTCCTCTTCAGCCGGCAACCAACACCCTCCCTCTAAATATATATATGTATATATATATTTATATAATAATAACAATAAGATTACGAAGGGAGAGTCTCCTTTTTTTTTTAAAGTTTCACCCTCTCTCTTCCAACCAGAATGGAGTAAAAGAGACTAGGAGGAGGGAAAAAAGAAGGAGAAAAAGAGAGAGAAGAAGGATAAGAAAAAAACTAATAGAATATGCAAGAAAGGAGAAAGGGGAGAGACAGGGAGGAGAGAGGGGGAGAGAGAAAAGATGAAAGAGAGAGAGGAGAGAAAGGGAGAGAGAGGGAGAGAGAGAGAGAGAGAGAGAGAGAGAGAGAGAGGGAGAGAGAGAGAGAGAGAGAGAGAGAGAGAGAGAGAGAGAGAGAGAGAGAGAGAGACCAAAAATTGAATGCGTTTAAACGGGAGGACTAGCAGAGCAATGTTTCCGAAAGGGGGATCTGCGCGAATGTCTGTATATAGTGAACTTTGACACTACTATTGAAACTGACACGTTTCTATGGAGATCGCTGCCTTATATGGAGCTCATGTCAAGGAGCCAAGAGAAGGGCTGCTGGCAACTGATAATCAAAGGCGACTGACTGGTCAGAGCCCTGAATTGGGGGGAGAGAAAATGGGAGGCTAAGGTTAGCCAAGCCTCCTTCACTCCATTGGTTGAATATCCCCTCCCCCCTCCCTCCTCCGCCCTCCCCCCCTTTTTCCCTTCGATACCTACTGACTGGGATGGGGAAGGGAGGAGGAGAGAAAGTGAGAGAGAGGGGCGGGGGATTGGGGGGAGGGGGTGTTCTTCTGACAAGCGCAATTTACATTGAGATCGCCCTGCGCTGCTATTTACTTTGAGACCTGATTAGTATGGGTCGTTTATGGTCACACACACACACACACACACACACACACACACACACACACAGAGAATCGAGGGGGTGGGGGTGGGGAGAAGGCACTGCGTTAGGGGGAAAGGAGAATTAGAAGGAAATTATTTTGATTTCGTCTGAAAAGTTTTTTTAAAAAATATTAGATTTTATGAAGTGTGATGAGAGTGCCATTGGGTGAAAATACTAAGAGTATATTTTAATTGGGAGTGAACAAGCCTACCATTTTAATGATTTGCGTAATAAAAGTGAATTTTGATCCCCCTCCCATATATATGCATGACCTAAGAAATAGGTTTCCAATTCAACCCTTGCTCATTTTATTTTTTCCTCAGCTGCAATGAGGAGAGTGCTCCATTTATTGCCCAAAGTGCTGTCTTGGTTTTATAGCTTTAATTACGATAAATCACACTCATGGAATTCTCCCCGCCACAAAATGCGATCAGAAATACACTTTTCATTTACACGTTTTCCTCTTAAAACGTGTGTTTTCAAAAAATTTTTTTTTACGCTTTTCGAAATAATCGGTTTTCTTTTTTCTCTATTTTCTTTCTTTCCTTCTCTTTCTTTTTTTCTCTTTCTTTCCTTCCTTCTTTTTTTTTTTTTTTTTGGTCCCTAGGCTCTGCCAAACGGCAACACTTCAATAATTATTAATAAAACAAAAGTAAGTTCTCGAATTGTTGTCTGCAAGAATCAATGCGCGCAAGTGAGTGATTCCCAGGAAAATAGAAAAAGAGGGGGAGGAGGAGGAGGAGGAGGCGGAGGGGGGGGAGAGGGGAGAGAGAGAGAGAGAGAGAGAGAGAGAGAGACTGGAGGGAGGAGGGAGAAAGGGAGCGAGACGGTGGGAAGAGAGAGAGAGAGAAAATGTGGTGATTGGTTAGAGGAAGAAGGGGAAGCTCGGCTCTCCCCCTGCCGCCTTTGCCTGGAAGAATAGCTGGAGCTGCCTGCCATCTAGCGGACAGACATCGAGCCTAGTTAGGGCAGCTTCGTTCACTTACTGCCCCCCTTCTTCGCCCCTCCCCCCAAGAACCCCCCCCTCCCATTTCTCGCACGGAGCCTGTGCCTTTACTGCAACCAAAGACAACACTTTGAAATTTCCTTCAATGGATTTTCTTTTTTTACTTGAGAGATTGTACTAGGAGAATAGAATATTTCTATTAGTTGAATATTCTCCAATGCCTCAAGTCCCAGCCCCCTCACCTTTGAGAACATGTTCAAAGAGGTTCTAGTGTATTTGTGCGTGTCTGACAAAGCAGTAGCAAAGAGTAGGCGCTCCGCTCAGGATAACGTAAAAGTTTGTCTCAGCCAAAGCATTCTGAGATCCAACACCATCTCATGTAAAAGTGGATGTAAAGTATCCACGCTTTATTGATAAAGATGGGTTTTTCTTTTACACTTGTTTTCTCTTTAAATTCCCAGCAGAGGTGTATTTGTGATGTTTTCTGGTATGATGGGAACTTAATGTTTCTGCTCTCCTTCAAACCCGAAACAGTGTAAGTGTGGGATGGTTTGGCGATGAGTAGAACCGATCGCTCTTAATAGCAGAATAAACGGTTTTATTTGTCTGTCCCCACAGCCCCCCCAACCCGAATAATGAGGAGAGTTTCAATGGGTTCTCTGGGCCAAGCCGCCCCTATTGTATATTGCATTGATAAAAAGGATGTTATTGACTATGCAACAGTGGACTCCTTTCCTCTCTCTCCCTCTCCCCAAATAAACTCTCACTCATGTCTCCTGGTCAGTGAAAAGGTGAAACGAACAAGATTAAATCAGACAAAAAAAAGCAGGCTCTATGTATACGATCTAGATTTTGCTCAGACTGTGAAGAGCTTGAGAGTGAGAAGCAGAGCAAGATAGAAACACACTGAGGAGATGGAGAGAGAGGGAGAGAGAGTGTGTGTGAGAGAGGGGAGAGGAGAAGAAAAAAGAAAGGGAGGGAGAGGAGAGGGAGAGACAGAGAGAGGGAGAGGGAGGGAGGGAAGGAGAGAGAGAGAGAGAGAGAGAGAGAGAGAGAGAGAGAGAGAGAGAGAGAGAGAGAGAGAGAGGTGAACAGATCCTGCAAGCGCCCATCCTTCTACTTCTCGACGTTCCCCAGAATCCTGGATCGCTCACAGCTGGCACCAGAGAGACCCGGCCAAGCCCTGCCCCGCACCAGGCAAGTACGGCTTCTTACCCCACCCCCTTAAACTCAGTTGCTAATGTGGGGGGGGGGCGCAAAGAGGGCTACATCCTCTTTCTATATGCTTAGTATACCACTGCCTTCAGATTGTAGGATTGGAGAGGGAACTTTTTTTTTCTCTCGATATTAAGTCGGGTTTCTCTTGTCTCGGGTCAGTGTCTGGTGAAACTGGAATGGTGTAGACTGACTCAGTTATATAGTATTTTTGCTGCTTTCGGTCTGTGTAATTTAATGGATATTAAAGTAAAGTTCCACGTATCTGTCCTCTAGATGTGGGAGTATTAATGATAGCATCTGTCCAGATTCAAAACACCCACACATACAGACACACACCCTATATAACATCTGTTGATGCATTATACACGTCGAATCATACGTTTTGCTATACATACTGATGCAATGAAGATATAAACTTCCACGGATTCACTAAGCAGGATTTGCAGTGGAGACCATGAGGGTGCCAGGTCGTCAGCAAAGAAGGATAAACAGGAGAATACTCAGTTCGGTCACCTGTCCTGTTTGTTATGTGACCACCTAATGGAAGAGATCGACGGTAGCTTGCTTTTATCTGGGTGATAGTGTCAACCGATTAAAAGAACCTCTATCAGACTGACCCCAGGAACTGAGAAAAGAGCTGCAATGAGCAGTGGGGGAGAAAAACTCAGACTATCCTGTGTCAGAGCCAGAAGCCCCTTCTGCATTCTTCTTTTCTTGAAGTTGTAATGAAAGGGTGGGAAGGTTGGAAGGGATATTAAGGCCAAGGTGGAAAATGAACTGGAGGCATGGAGAAAGGGAACGAGAAAGTAATAACATAAATTAAAAACATTTAAGTACGTTTTCGAGCCTTAGAATAACAGACAGGTCAGTGGAGAAAAAAAGCAGGGAGGGAAGAATGGTTGTTTTGCTAATGCTGTTTGGGATGGCAAAACAAGTACTCAATATGTTAGGGCATTGGTTTGTTGACAGAATTTCAATGTCACTTGGTGAGGGATGGGACAACCCGAGAAAAAAAAACAGGAAGGGTCCAGGAAGGGCACAGCCCTCCAAGGGGCTAGCTTGTCTTACCAAATATGACATTTTTCATTTTCAATCAGATTGACTTTTGCTCTAGAAACTGGGAGATAATAATAAGGGCTCAGGCCTCTCATAGTTTAAAAAGAACTGGAAATGGGGGTGGGGAGTGAGTGGAAATGTAGGCATGGTCAGGTTGGGGTCATGTTCATCAAATTCTAGATCTGACATTACTTCTTCTTCTTCTTCTTTTTTGCTTTGACTATTCTTTGGAAGCAATAAGACTTTCCTAGCCCAAGGCTGGCCTCAACTTGTCTGTCAGACAGGAAACTGCCCCCCAAGGCTACAGCTCTATTTCTCAGCAGCTGTTTGCACTTCCCTCCTTCCAAGAGAAGTGCGACCATCATACCATCCTCATTTTCAGAGCTGCATCTGCATCAACTTTTAAAAGCCCTTTCAATGTGGAGGTTGGGGGTTGAGATGGGGAGAGGAGAGGAGGGCCTGGCAACCAGAGGCAATGATTTTCTCCTACCATGGCTCCAGCCCAAGACTGGCTGAGCCAGGCAGGCCACTTCAACTGACCCCTTAATTCTGTTTTCTAGCACCCTTTGTCCCAGATTTCACCTGCTCCTCTCCATCTTCCCCATGCAGAAACACTTTCCAGCCGCCCTCACATGGCCCCAGCTTCTCTCAAACAAGGACACCAGCTGATCGATGATAAAAGCAGCAGCTTAGCTCCTGGGGAGAGGCAGTGGTGCTGGGGTTTTTGAAACCCAGTCCAGTGTTACTTTTTCAACTTAACATCCCCATAGTCTTGAGCCTGTTGGGTTTAAACAATCATAGTAGTTAAAGTAAAGTATGTAAGACCAGCTTATGTCATATAGTGGAAGCTATTATTTTAAGAATGCAACTATGTTAATAAAACTCCACAGGACCCTTAAACACCTCTCTGGTGGTGTTTATCTACACAGGCACCCTGCTTCTCAATCATCCACTGGACTTTCTCCTGGGCTTCTCTCCCCATGGGTTCTTCCATGGGGCCTAGTTTCCAGTCATTCTTCTCACCCAGAGTCACCCAAGTACCCTTTGTCTCCCTCCTATCTCCTGTCCAGACTAGTTTCTATGTGCAGTTGAACCTGATTGTTCCTTCCCACTCCTTACATTCCCTTCTCCACAGTGCCATCTATCTCATTGCTACTATGAACTTACTGTGACTGTCAACTAGGTCAGCTGTTGGGACCTTGCTTGACCTCACATGAAGTTTGGATCTCTCCATAGACAGTTAAGTTAGGCCTCTCTGAGAAAGTCTGTTCATTCTTGGCCTGAAATTTCTTTGAACATCATCCTCCATGGTGCTCTTGCCTTCTTTCCAGTTCCTTACACGTCTTTCCTATGAACTCAGCTGGGACAAGAGATGACCCCTTGTGTTGTCTGCTCCAAGGCTGAAGGAAAAGAGGACTTTTTTCCCCAATGGTGAGGAGGAAGATAGTATCTAAATGGTCAAAATGCTCTGTCCCTTCCTGCCCCCAAACATTTGTTCTGTTGGTATTACCAGCATGTTAATCAATTAAAACAAAAACAAACAAACCAACCCAAATCTTCCAGAGAATAATGAATTCACCCTAATCAGGATCCCAGTAAACTGTTTGTCTTAGAGAAAGTATATATGATAGATGCACACATAAAGAAAGACAAACA
Source organism: Gymnobelideus leadbeateri (assembly GCA_011680675.1). Taxonomy (NCBI): domain Eukaryota; kingdom Metazoa; phylum Chordata; class Mammalia; order Diprotodontia; family Petauridae; genus Gymnobelideus; species Gymnobelideus leadbeateri. The sequence goes on along the minus strand of WOXC01012143.1, from coordinate 151,202 downwards.
GAGGGAGGGAAGGGAAGGTGAGAGAGGGAGAGAGAGAGAGAGAGGGAAAGATGGAGGGAGAGAAAGAGGGAAGGAGGGAGGGAGGGAGGGAAAGAGAGAGAGAGACAGAAGGAGAGAGAGAGAGAGAGAGAGAGAGAGAGAGAGAGAGAGAGAGAGAGAGAAAGAGAGAGAGAGATGGAAAAATATGTTTATACAGGAAGAATTTTTTTTGTAGTCAGGAGATTGATTCCTGAGTTCTAAACACAGTGAATTATGATTAAATATTTTCCCAATATCTTTTTTTAAACAGTTAACTGATTGCTGAATCATTCTTCCCTAATCCTTATGGATGTTTTGATATTGGTATTTTCTTCTCATGCAACCCACCCAGTCTAATCATTAATTTTGGCTTTTGGTAAAACACAGTGAACAAAGGTGGCCTTGTAAAAACATTTTCTAAATCCATTTCAAGAGCTTTGAAGGCCTTCAGGAGACCAGATTCTCATGAAAAATTCTCTCCTATCCCATTCCTCTCATACCATTAAAAAGCTACATTATTTAGTTTAGGAGACCAGATAACAGGAATAACTGTGTGTTATCCGGTACAGCTAGAGAAATGAACATACTGGCAACCACTGGGGGGAAAAAGGTCAGTCTCTCTGATTCCACTGAAGATCTTTATGAAAGGGCTTATTTTAAAGGTGCTGAATCAATTAGTCTCTCTCTTAGCATGGAATTAATGCCAGAAGTGAATGGAGATGAGGAAGACATATTTACATTATGTATTAGGTTTAATACTTTTGGAGGCAAAAGGGAGAAAGGCATTTAAATGTCTATGGTTTTATTATTTTAAAAAAATCCTATTTTCTCTCAGAAGGAACCTTGGTCTCTAAAACTAAGCTGAGCTTGTAGTTCTTGAACTACAAAAAAGTTCTGCCTTTTATTGTCACCGGGAAAACAGGGGTGTAATGAACAACTTGGAAGCTTTGCTCCTATCAGTCTAGCCACGAATTCTGTCTGAGCAGTTATAGCATAGATCTGTGTATGCCCTCTATCAGTCTGTCAACCTGACCCTTTATTCTTTGTCACCTTTAAGTTTCAACATCTAGAGATTGAGTGCAGACCTGCTTTAACTTAATAAACAGCTTCATTTTCTACCCCAAACTAGGTATTTGAAGTAAATGTTTGGGAACAAGCAGGATAAGTGAAATCCTCCCCCTCCTAGCCTCCCTTAGAGAACAGAGGATCAGTACCATTTTGGGGGTGACTTGCAAGAGGGCACAGCTATGACCTTTTATGCAAATCAGACCTTCCACTAGAAAGCAGTGACAATCATTTCCAGCATATTCGTAAATCTACAACCAAATATTTACTTTGGAGTGGAGTAAAAGTAAAAAAAAAATTAAGCCATTTCCCCAAAGCTTTATAGAATAAAACCAAAACCAAAACCAAAACATTCCCCCTTCCCTCCCAAGAAAACCCTCCAGGCTCTTACTTTTGAAAATACCTGACTTGTGGAAAATGACTGCCTGGTTATTCTTCTCAAGGAAAATGAGCTGGTTTTGGATGAAAAGTTGAAGTTTTGAAGTGAGTTTGAAGGTTGTTAGATTGTCCTGACAATACAATCAACTGTACTATATAATCATTTCCCTTAATAGTTACCTGTCACAGCCCCTATTTCTTTTACTACAGGGATTAGTCCATCAGGAGTAAATTTGAGTTGGACATTTCGCTGACTAAAAATCGCTAGAATATGTTTAAGTATTGCATATCACTTTGTTCTCTGCCTGTGAGACAAACCAGTGCAAAAGTGGTGGATTCTCAAACCCAGCACGTCTGCTGCTGGTGACTACAGCAGTTATGCAGCACAATTTACTTTATCATAAGAGTTGATCTAAATAATAAACCTTAACATTTTCTTTTAAACTGTCGGTAGTAAGATATGCTTATTACAGCGTCTTCTACCACTGTGAAGAAGGTAGATGCTATAGATAAAAGTTTAAATAGGATAGAATGAACATAACAAATAGCTCGTGCAAACCATAGACAAATGTAAATAATTATGTATTTTTACCATGCTACATATATTTTATTTACCCGTTTGAGAAGAGGTTAGGGGGGAAAAAAGCAGCTTCTCAACGGGGCAGTTAATAAAGTATTCCAATGGCATGATCTAACCAAACCAGGGGAGAGTTCTATGTTTTATTGTTAACCCCTTGCACGGAAACTTCTGAGGCTGAAAGGAAAAGGGAAAAGCTTTTGTGTTAGCTGATCCTTGGCTATTCTGGGGCTCAGGTTGGTGTGAAAGGGACGAGGAGGTCACTTGAAATCTCCTTTTATCCACTCCTATTTTCTCTCTGGATCAGCAACTTTGAATAGACACCATCTAATCGCTCTTAATGGAAAGAAACTATGGGAGCAACGAAAATGCCTTTATCCTAGAAGTGAATAAATGTATAGGAGTAGACCCCATTACGAATGTAGAGCTATACCCCTTTCCATTTGTCATTATATATCTTTCTATGCACACATACACAAACTTATCCAATTCAGATTACATATTACATATGTGTCCTTGGGCAGATGATATTTTGCCCGAGCCACAAATAAGGAGGAAGAGACTCTGTACTCTATCAAGTTCAGGTGATGCGCTCCATTGGCAACCCCATCCTTATTTTCTTTCTGGGATGTTCTATTTAAACCCCCCAAAGATCAAATGGTCCATTGAAAGATTGTGGGGCTTGGTAGAGGGACTTTAGTGAAGATCTTTTTAAAAATTGCGACCGTTTCCATTGTAAACTGCAAAGAACGTTTCCATTGAATTGTTTCTTCTAAAATGCAAGGACAGTGATAGACAGGTGGGAGATGATGTACAAAGAATGCAAAGAACTGCATGTAATTTTTCCATACGTTCTCCTTTTTGTGTGCACCCCTAGTTATTAATTTGGTTAAAACATTAAATAAGTGGAGAACAGACGGGAATCTGGCACTAGGCGGATTTAGCTTTTCTCGCTATAAATACATAACGCCGTCTCCTTGAAGTTGAGCAATTAGCTGCAATTTATTGAAATCAGAATTACTTCAGCAAGTCTCATGTGCTGACTAAAATCTCACCCGAGTTATTTTCTTTAGTTATTGTTATATTTACTTGGGGGGGGAGGGAGGGGGGAATCCACAGGACTTTAAGCGGAGCGACGTCCGGAAAAGGATGCTTCAGATCTAGGGCTTAAGGGGCTTCAACTTTACCCCCTCTTCCCCACACCCCCGCCCCTTCCTGAAGGTTTTACCCCTTCTTTTCCTCTCTATGTAATATTCTCATTGCTCTCGGAGCCTGGGGACATTTCACTTTAAATTCCTTTAAGGGAATACTTTGTTGCTAGGGCTACAAGTTCTCATCCCAACCCACAAATCTCCCTCCTTCTTCCCTCCTCCAGACCCCTCGGACCCTGGGATACCAAGGTAGGGAGCCTGAGGGATTTTTTCCGGCCACCCTCCAGAGAGGCCACCCTACATCATCTGCTCTGCTATTTCTCTCTCTCTCTCTCTCTCTCTCTCTCTCTCTCTCTCTCTCTCTCTCTCTCTCTCTCTCTCTCTCTCTCTCTGTAGTACCTGCTAGAGTATGTAGGTCCCAAGACCTCCAGCTTCAACCCCTCCACCATCCACTTTCTTGTGCCCTCCCCCATCCCTAGCCCTAACTGATACTTTTCCCGTACTCTGGTTGAATAGAATCGAAGGAGCCGCCCCGTCCAATAAAGAGTAAATTAACTAGAAGAATCCCAGCCGCTGGATATTTGGAAGCTTCGGTGGGGCATCAAACCGCCGTTTAACACATTTTTTCCACTCACTGTGCACAAGCCCTAGACCTGTATGGCTTCAAACACACACGAACACACACAAATACAATAATAATAATAAAAAAAAAACCTCCTAAGTTTAGAAGGGGAGAAGCTGTGGGGTGTGGCGCTGTCCCAAGAGCTTTGAGGTTCCCCCTCAATTTGAAGGGTCAACAATAAAATCCTTTCCTCTTCTTCCCCCAGACCAAAGGAGAGTCAAGTGGAACTTAGGTTTACTTTGCTCCTCTTGTCGGTCTGGTGCTGCCTAGAAGACGCAGATTACTCCTTAGGGACTAACAGGAGGTGGGGTGGAGGAGTGCGGAGGCAGGGGACACTTTCAGAATTCCGTGTCCTCAAGGGCTCGTTTTAATGCCAAAGAAGAAAAATGACTTTTAGAAGCTTGAAACTTAACCAAATTACTTGCTGCCAGCTAGGGAAGAGAGTTTATTTAGATTCGTAATTTAGGCTGCTGGACATAGAAATTGTTAGGAAATATGTGCCCCCTTCTTCAGCCTGGTACAGATTATCGGGCCGCAGGCGAACCCAGGAAGTGTCCCCACATCTCCGCCTTCTTCCTCATCCCCAATGTGCTCAAGTCTCCACTCAGTCCCAGGGCAACGTCCTGAAGGGCAGCAGCAAAGTCCTATTTTGGCTAGGCTCTTCCAATGAAAAGAAGAAGAAGGAATAAATTAACCTCAAACCAGCTAGTTGGTCTGTAGTAGTTTAGCAGGACTAATTGCAGACAATGGAGCTGAAATGACTTTTCCAATTAGCTGCTGGTTGGAGTTTAGTTGGAGTAACTGTCAGCTCCAACGATGGGTAATTGCTTTATTGCTCACAAAACTATCATCTATTTAGAACATATGTGCTAATTACTCTGGATGGGCGTCGAAAAAGAGACCATAAATCTATTAGCACTTTAAAAAGTCTATGGTGCTTGTAAGCAACCCAACTCCCCTCCATATTATCGGATGCACAGGTTGGCGTGATGGATGGCTGTCTTTCCGAAAAGCAAATATCTTTTCCACTGGAGGCAGCAAGAGGATGTACTGGTCAAATTCCATCAAGGGGAGGGGGAGAGTCCTGCCCACTCATTTCACTCCAGCGATAAATCAGTGTCAGCGAGCCCTCTTTAGTGGCATTGCGCTTCCCCCCCCCCTTTTTTTTTTTGCAAAAGATTACTTTAGAAATCTTTTAATTGGATTACTCTGGAAATTAACCTCTTTAAGCTTGACTAAATTTGTTGTACCCAACACTGAGAGTGAAACCCAAGTTACCAAGGCAGGGATGCACTGATGAGCCTTCCTCCTCTTGCAGGCCCGCCCTAACCCAAGCCCTTTTCTGAAGGTCAAGGAACAGAGCTCTGCAAATCCTTTTAGGGGATCTGGACACCCAAAGTCCTAGATCCCTCCAGCTGCAGCTACTGAGGCGTGGGTGGAGGGGTAGTGGTGGTGCGGGATCAGGACTGTGGTTGGGATAAGAATCGAGAAAGTTACAACAGGCCGCTCACGTTTTTTCCTGGGGGAATCCTCTTAATTTTAAGCACCACTTTCCCACATTCTTCCATTTACTTCGTAAGCAACTTAAGTCCTCAAAGCTTACTTACAGCCAGCACCCCGAGTCCCGTCCTATAACCCCCTTGCTTGTGTTGGGGTCTCAGCCCGGCTTTCGGAGACTCAACTAACCTGGTAAGAAAAACAAGTGGTGGGCGTGTATAGTGGCCTAACATCCCAACTCCCCGGTATTTTCACCCAGTCAAATTGCCTACCTAAAGCTTCGACAGCCCTAGAGAAGAGCAAGGACAAAGCTGCACTACCTTCCCTTACCTAACTCTGTACCTTCAAGTCCAACTTCTTGCGTAAAAACGCACGACTCGTTCTTGGAGTGCTAGGAGATTTCCCTTTCTGGTGTTCTTTGCCTCTCTGACCCGACCTCAGTCCCTTACCTGTCTCGCCAGCCCTCACAACACAGCAGCCCCTAAACAGTCGGTTCACTCGACCTCTCACCTCACCCAGAGCTGGTAACTGATCTCCCTGTGCGCCAGTTCCCTAGCTCCCAGAAGTTGGTTCTGAGGGAACAAGCATCCCTCCAGAGAAGGGAATTCAGCCTGACCTCCAGTATTTCTCTGGCTTTCTGCCGCGATTATCTGCGGGAGATTACAACATCTGTATGAAATGGGATACCTCACTTTTTAAGCTCAATTTAGCTCTTAATAGCAGCCCCGTGAGGTGTGGTTAATTGGTGGGGATAAAGGCATAATGACTTGACAAGGCAGCCTACAATGATCCGTTAATGTACTTAAAATCAACAACAACAAATCCAAAACAGTGACATTGTCTTTTCTTGGAATGGTGTCCGGGCGGAGTTGGGGGAGAAAGGGATCTAGGTATTCCGAAGGCAGAGCATTTGCAATTAGTACCTGATCAACTAGTACCTGGTTGTGTCTTTTTGTTGGGAGTCCTGGCTCTGGTTGGCTTTGGCACAGAATATCCAGTGTCTGCCTGGCAGAGCTTCCTCCCATCAGAAAGGGGTTAAAGAAGCCACACTGGGCTTTGGGGACTACCCTAGGCGAGTATGGGGGCGGGACCAAGGTGAAAGCTTAAGGCAGAACAGGTGATCAGAATGGCTGTGTGTTGTTAGTGGGCTGGGGTGGGGAACTGGAGTTTCGAGGGTCAGGACTGAACTTGGGGTATTAGTTATACTTTCAAAGGGGCTCGGATTCAACCACACTCCATTCGCTTCTCAAATCCCAAATCCTAGATTCCAAACATATTCTGTCCTTTCAGCACAGACCCTCTTCTCGCCTCTTAGGTCGGGGGGCTGGGAGCGAAGGAAGAAGTACCAACTCTGGGTAGAATCCTACTTCGTATTCAGATGTCAGCGACTTGAAACATCGGTATTGCTTTAAATCTATCGCAACAGAAAGTAGAGTACTATACAGACAACCACAGAGACAGGTATGTGAATTGGTTAGAGGCCCACACACATATGAGTGGATATGGCATGTGAGACCTTCCTCGAAATATACAAGAAATATACTTAAGTAGATGGACATAGCTATACAAAGATTTTTTAGAGCTACGTGAACTTCCTAACTACAAAATAGTCATAAAGATTCACATTAAAAAAAAACCATCCTTCCGATTCAACTCATTTACCCATGGATAATCAGGTTTCTACCGAAAATGAAATTAAAGCGCTTAAGCAGTGATTGGCACATAGTAGGTGTTTAAAGTGCTCTCTCTCTCTCTCTCTCTCTCTCTCTCTCTCTCTCTCTCTCTCTCTCTCTCCTCCCTCCCTCCATCTCTCTTTCCATTCTTCCTGCTTTTCTTTCTCTTCTCTTTCCCCAATCCCCAACCCGGGTTCCCCAAGTACCCCAGAGGCACTGCCCAACCGCTCGCCCCATTCTAGGTTGACATAAACAATAATAAAAAAAAGGCAACAGAATCTTACGGAAATCAGGACGTCCTTTCTGTGCGAAATTGACAATGCTCTCTGGGGTTAGGGCCGCAAGCTTCCCTTTCATGTTTTGCAGTGTCTCCTGTTGAAAATGTTTACAGTTTGGAGAATGCTAACCTTGATTTTTCAGGTTTGAGCTCCCTCTGGAAGCGGAAAGAGAAATGACTCCACATTACTGTACATATTTTATTGCAATGATAGATCGCAGGTGTTTCAGCTGCTATTGTCTGCTTCCCTCCCAAAGCTCCCAACAGGAGAGATACAGCTACAAGAAACTTAGTTAACTTGACCTTCTGAAGAGCTGAGGAACATCAGGGTATCAGTGGTTCAAAAAGTTCTGGGTGTCAAGGATTTTGAGATTAAAACTCTAAATTCCTTAGATTTACCTACTTATTGCTTGTCCATCCTTTAGCCTATTACTGCCACCTCAACATTTGTTGTCTTTCAATGCTGGATTATTAAGAAGTCAAGATTTAAATATCAGTTAACCCATGTGTTCTACCTCCTCTGCAGGATGAATTAGGGGAGGGACAGCTTTAGATGAATAGCCAGATCCCTAGCCTACAAGATATCTGATACCTGTCAGTGCTGGAGCATTCCTATTTACAAAGGTCAGATCACTGGAATTTAGAGTAGACTCTCTTCCTTCTAACCCTCCCTCCTCCCCCAACACTCAAGATTTACTGGCCAAAATCCCTTCACTAGGGCTCTTCAAGAAGCCCTTTCATCCAATCAATCTGAAAAAAGTCAGAGGCAAGAAAGTCTTAAGTTTTTGATGGTTTTTAGCCTCAGAACCTAGTATTTGTTTTCCTCTGTGTACCCAGCCCAATCAAGTCATGGCAGGAGACCCCAAATGACATCTTTTACTTTGATGTAAGATGCCTAAGAGGCATCTTGGCCTAGTGGATAGAAAAACCTCCTAGAAGTCAAGAAGACCTGAATTCAATTTCAGCCTTTGACATTTTGGCTATGACTTTGCACATTCCTATCACTTAATCTCCCAGAGCTTTAGGTAACTTTCTAAGACTCTAAGTAGCAGAGAGTGCCAAACAGCACTGGAAGAGGGAGCTTGCTCACCCAAGAATTCCTTAGTCCATGAAATCAAAGTTCTGATCTTTATCATGTATCTACCCACCCTCTTTCAAGTCACATAACATTGTCTTCTTCTGCCTCTATACTGAAATAAGTTCCCTTGTGAATGAATCACCGATTTATGGAAGTCTAAATGAAATCCTATTCTGTAGGAGTCCCTCTGCCACCACCCTTATCTTTTCACTCTTGCTGGAGACTACATCTTGGGAGGAACCATGGGGTAACCCCTTTGTCTAGGGGTTACTATGACTCCAGAAGGAAGGATAATATGATTCCAGAGCCCCAGGGCTCTGTTTTCTGAGAAAGCTTTGGTTTCCTCTCTATGACAGAGGTGTTGTAGGGTGCAAGAAGGGACATCAGCATCAGGTGAGTTGAGAGTGGTTAGGTCCAGCAAGAGACACATTAGTTAGACCAAAAGGGCCAACTTTCTTAGGACTCATCCTGCAGCTACATAGTGGGGAGGTAAGGGCAGAACAATTGGTGGAAGAGGAATGTGTGGAAATGTGGGTCACATTTTTCTGTGAAGGGTAAAATTGGGTTGAGTTTTTGGAGTAAAAAGAACACAGAATCAATGGGGTTGGTTAAGACATAAAGGAACTTGGAGGGGGAATATGTGGGTAGAAAGCCTGGGAAGTGGGGCCAACCGGGCCTGGAGGAGGGGCAAAACTCCCTGCTCAGCTCTTCCCCAAGTCCCATTGCCCGAAGGCCTAGCTCTATCAGTATTAACCAGTAGGAGCTCCCAGAGTCAACCAAAGCACGCCAGGTAGACAGCTTTCTAGCTCTGGGTAGTTCATTCGAGGCTCGGGGAGAGCGTCAGCCCTCCTTGACCTCTTTTATTTGTCTCCTGCATGCAGTTTGCCAGACGCAGTCAAGGGATGCTGCTTGGGATCCCGTATGCGCCCTGTCCCAGACTACAAACAAAGTAATGGTGAAAAATCGAGAGCGCAAAAAACCGTGTCTGCAACTCCACCCTCCCCCTTCCCCTATTCTCCACAGCTGAAATCTTTCTAGAGATTCTCCGAAAAAGCATTTCCTTTCAAAGGCCAGTAAGCGCCAAAGCAGTCCGTGCTGCGCGTAGTCAGTGGCAGCTTCAACAGATGTTCAACTGGGAGTGTCAAGGATAATAAGGTCCCACAGCGTGGAGGGGGTTCCCTACACCCAGCTTTCTGGGGGTGATGAGCTTTTGGTGTGGGTGCAAACGGTCGGAAAGCAACTTTGTTCGCTCTTAAGTTCAGAAACATTCCTCTTCAAAGCTGTTCCAAAGTCGAGAAGCTGGTGTGTATGTTTTGCAGAAACAGGTCTTGAGAGAGTACAGTCTAAGGAGTTTGTCCAGAGATATTTGTAATCTCTCTAAATGATAACGCTGGCATTGAGATCGCCACCAGGACATTGAATAGTATCTTGGTTCAGACAGGGATTGAGAAGAGGAAATACCACCACTGTGCAGCCAAGCTGTGCTGAGGACTTATTTAAAGAAACTGCTGCTCCAGATGTTGCCCTAGCCGGCTTGCGAAGTGTGAGCAGGTAATTCCGGGAAGAGTGACATTGTTAACAGAAAGCATCTAATTAACAATGACTTCATTTGATTGGAAGGATGAAAAAGCCTTTTTAAATCAATCCAGATTGACTGGCCTGAGCAGAGCCAATTTATGAATATGGAGGCCGAATGGGGTCTGCTTTCTTTCAAAGATGTCATTCGAGGGATAATAGCGTAGGTGAAGTCATTTGGTTACAGGGTGGAAACTTTTATAGGGCCTTCCTTGGGAATTTAATTCAGTGCTTCTTCATTTTATTAGGAACAGACTGACTCCATCAACTGGGCCCTCCCTATTTAGAGACAAGACTGCTTGAAGCAATTAGGTTCACCAATTAACATAGTTTTACTGACCCGGGCAACAGCAGCGCTGGCTCCTCAGATTATCCGCTTCTTCAAAGTCCCGGGAAAACGGAGGAAAACATGCTTTCCAGGTGTGCCAGGCAGGAGATGAGCCTACAAACAGGTTAGCCACTCCGGTTCTGACAAACAAGTTCTCTCAGTAGTAATACCTTATGATAGATGCTGCAGAAATATGCGGACATTTTTTCTTCCCTTTCCTGGCCAAGGACCTCATTATAGTCGTTATTCATTTTGTTACTATATCTTACAATACCCCACCCCGTCCACCACCCACCCCCACCGCCACCCCTCGTCCCCGAATTCCACTTTGGTTGTTATGTTTGGGCAGAATCCTTTCCAGGAAGATACATTTCCTGCCTCTCCTTTCCTTGCCCTGATAGTTCTGTGGAAAAGGCCAGGGCCCAGGGATAATTTGCTGCCTTCCTGCTTTGAAACCATGTTAGATATCAAGGTAAAGGAGCATGTCTGGGACTGGTGAGATTTCATGAGGCAAAGAAAGGGGTGTGTGTGTGTGTGTGTGTGTGTGTGTGTGTGTGTGTGTGTGTGGTGGCAGTCGGGTGGGGACTTAGCTTAGATTGTTACTTGCTTATTCTGATATGGCAGAAACTCTCTTGATTCAGTCAGACCATGATGGTAGTAAGGCCACTAGCCATTAGTCTGACTCCTAAGGGGTTTCCGAAGGGCAGTGTACACACTATCTTGCCCTTTGGGCACCACCTTGAATTCCAGAAGATATCAGAAGGGCCAAGTAAATTGGCTAAGAAGCTCTGCTATGAACTGCAATGGGTATACTTCTGGCTAGGCTCTCCTTCAGGAACCATTTCAGCTGAAAGGGGAACTTTGTATGTTGAGATCTGTCTTCTCTAACTTACATTGGTTATCTCTCTCCCCTATTCTTACCTAAGAATTTCACTAAATTAAATTTCTGACAGTTCATCAGTAGCAACTACTGTGAAATTCCCTTAACCTTATTAAATCAATAAATGCCAGATCCATGCATTGAATTAAAAAATGCATCAGCATGGCTAGGAATTGCAATCACATGGTCACGGCCCTTAGAATAAAACATGCTATTTAGAGATTGTTCAGTTAGCACTATTTAGATTTATCTTTCTTCTTTGGGCCAGGATCTGGACAGCAAGGTTTGTCTGAGGCTTTAAAATTCTTTCCCTCTGATTACTATTTACATTGAACTCCACAAATGAAGTATATGTTTGACAACAGCTATACAACATGGATCATATATTTCTTGTCAATCACTGTTTTTCATCATGGGAATATACTGTCATTTAAAGTGCATTGTTCTGTGTAAAGATAATCCTCAGGGGTAGAACTGTATGCATGTGCTTGAATAGGCACATATGCAGACATTGCTATGATCTATGTTTACACTCATGAATATATTGTACTGTATATACCTTGATGAAGATGCATTGATAGTTGTAACAATTTGGCAGTGTGTTCTCTCAGCAACAAAACAGATTAAAGGGTGTCTACCAGCATTATTTAGTGAATTAAAGGATAAAGAAATTTTGTAATTTAAAAAAGTTATTTGTTTATTGAGCTTAATTTGCTCAAAAGAATTTACACTGTGTAGTAGAATGACATTTTTCAAGTCTTTAAACTTAGCACAGTACTTAGAAAGTCACACGCTTTGAATTATTCTATTCTGTACATGAAAGGATCTCTCAAAGGTGACCTATCAGAAGCTAGTCAGTTAAGTTGTAGTCTGGCAGGCACATTTGTGGTTAGTCCTTACTGGAAGCTTTGAGTGTATTAAACACTTGGAAATTGAATAGAAAAAATGACATCACATTTGTAGATATTTGCTCTTAGTTGCTAATGATGCTAATAATTAAAAAATTCACATCCTGTTGATGTCAGCTGCAAAAGCAGTACAGAATTCTGAAGATGTAGCCTTGGGTTCACAACATTATGCAAGAAAAATCTTTATTTGATGAAATAGGCAATCAACTGAAATCTATCCTCTTTAAATAAACTGATTCCCCTGTATTTTCCCAGTGTTGGTGTAAGTTGTTGTCTGTGATGTCCCTCAGGGCTCTTTCCTCTGCTCTCTGATTTGGTATATAAAAGCAGCTCTGAGTGATGGATTACTGTGCCACTGCAGCCTGTGAAGGATTAATTTGTTTCATTGATTTCTCTTTAGGCAGATTGCCAGAATTTGCTGCTTCCCACCTTTCCCCAAGACTTCCAGCAGTAATAGACAGTAATAGCCTAAGACAAATCAGCTCGTTCTTATAAAAATAGAACCACGACATCTGAGAGTCCCAGGAAAGCAATGACAAACTTATTATTGGTGCATTGGGAACCCATGAGTTGCATCATTTGTTTTTATAAATATTTATTTTTAAATTCAAAAAAGGAACAATTTTGAATTGTTAAAAACTCCCTCACCTTAATATGACTTTAGGACATGTTTATATAAAAACATTGATCATTAAGGAAAATAAAATTCCCATAATATCAATTCCCAAAATATTCAGGCCTTAGTGCAGAAAAAAGGGGGAACATCTGGCAGTCTTTTAAATTCTCTATCTGCTTTATTGACTAAGAATCCAATTTTTATGTCATATTCGAGGCCTTAAATGACATGTGAAGATAACTATTTTGAATTAATTTGTCTCTAAGTATTAAGAGGATATTTTATTCCAAAGGATTTTTAGGAACTCTGGACAAGCACTAGAAATGTCAGAACAGAAAGTCTTCAATCAATCAACATTTGTTAAATACCTACTTCGTGCCAAGCACTGTCCTGGGGATCATTCTAATACATATTCTATGGGCACATACTAGAGAGTTCCCTCCTTCCCCTTGTGTTCTGAAAGCAACAGTGGCTTAAAAAAAACGAAAACCCAACCAAATACTGATTCTTTCAGAAGTGTTTCCCCAACTACAGATGTGAAATAGGCCAGCATACAAATCTATTTGTTTCCCTTCTGTAGTGTTGAAAATTATATTGATTTAGTGTTCTCAAGTTATACTTTTTATGTAATTAGTGGTGTAGTAAAAACTAATATTGTCATGTGCTAATGTCTTTTCTTCCCTCCGTTGTTCTATGGAGCTGTTCCATGCAATATCAGCAAGTTTACACTTTTCTTGTGTTTTTCTGAAAGAGAAGAGGAACATCTGTTTCAATTATATATCTGCATCATAATTATAACAATTAAAGAGCTGCCATGTAAGTATACAGTAAATATAGTTTGCTGAATGACCCATACTTTTGTACTTGGAAAACTTGAGTGATTTTAGAGGCATTGAACCAAATTTGTTTTCATTGTCTTCCTTCTTCTTCTTCTTCTTCTTCTTCTTCTTCTTCTTCTTCTTCTTCTTCTTCTTCTTCTTCTTCTTCTTCTTCCTTCTTCTTCTTCTCCTCCTCCTCCTCCTCCTTCTTCTTCTCCTTCATCCTCCTCTTGTTGTTTTTCTTCTTGTTCTTGTTTTTGTTCTTCTTTTTCTTCCTCTTTTTATTGTTGTTGTTCTCCCTAGCTTTCATATTGAGTGTTAGAAAAATAATTCTTTTGTCTTAAGAACAAGGTACCTAATAACTAGTTACATTCTATTTTATGGGAAAGACCTGACAATGAAGAGTTATATACACATGTCAGATTGTTCAATGTCATTTGTGAAAGTGTTTTTCGAAGGGGGGTACATAGATTACATCATCAGATACCTTCCCAAATTGACTTAATAATGATGGTAGAACAATATGGTGAATTATTAAAAAGAAAATCCAATTCACTTGGTATTTATTCATGTTATTTTTTTTTTTAGTTTTTATATCTTGCTCAGCTAAAACATGGGAAAGACTCAGATACATTTCTTTGGTTTATACTTATTTTGCTTGCTTTGTCTTAACCCAACACTAGCACATTTGTGTTTTAAACAACACAGGAGTATCTTGGAAGCCAAACAAAAGACTCCTACCATTGATTGACCTTAAAAAAGTTCTGGGGAACTTTAAAAAAAAAGTTTCATTTTTTAGCCAGAACAGTGAATTGTTTTTCAAAAAGTCTGCAATAAGGCCTGAGATATTTGTCCTTTTAAAATAACATAGAAAGGAGGAGCTAAGAGGTGCAGTGAATACAGCAACAGCCCTGGAGTCAGGAGGACCTGAGTTTGAATCTGGCCTCAGACACTTAACACTTACTAGCCATGTGACCTTGGGCAAGTCACTTAACCCCAATTGCCCTGCCCTCCCCCCTCCAAAAAGCAAAATAAAAAAAAATAACATAGAAAAATGGAATTTTAGCTCTAGCAGTGTCTCCTAATGAGTACTACCTATTGAATATAGTTCATTCCCTTGTTTGGAGAAGTCAAAACTGAGACATCGAATAATTGCACTGGGACTAGACTCTGGTCTCTTGATTCTTAACCTGTTGTTCTTCTCACTGCCTGTCTACTATAGTTTAGATGAACCTCCTGTTATTTTCTTCTCACTGCCTTCCTACTATAGTTTAGATGAGCCTCCTGTTATTTTCGTGTGGGTATAATAGACCCATATGGCTTTGCAGCTAAGAAAACTAGAAGAGAAAATCTTATTACTGATGTATCTTCTCAGAAGGGACTTTCCCCTCTCCCTTTATACCATTGCACACGAAGTTGGTATAAAGGTCATGAAGATAAGGAATTTATCCACATCCTGCCCAAATCACATTTCCTGGAGTTTTCCTGGAAAGATTGAACAACGGTTCCCTCTTTGGGACATACTTGTACTAGACTCCTTGTCTTATAGTTAATTTTCTGGGGTCTTCAAAACAAGTGAACCTCAGAGGTTGAGGCAGAAAATGTCAAGTTAAAATGCTACCATAAATGTGAGTTATTATAGCAGTTTAAATACTATAGTTAGTTAATAGTTAAATAGTTTAAACTATAGTTTAAAATATTTCAATGGATCTGAAACTTTATGAAGATGGATATTTCTCTTGTGGGTGCCAGTCACAACTCATCCGTGCCTTCTTCTTCTATATGATTTCGTTTATGTTCTCATATTAATCCTCCATAGAGTGTACCCTTAATGTGCTGGAGGCTAACCTGGTAACTCTCAGGCTGTGCACTTTTGCTTAAAATTTCATTTTTGCTCTTTCTGATCACAATTTCATGGCTATCTTTTATGCCAGCTGTTTAGGGGTTTTGGAGTATTCATTTAATTTTAATTTATTTAAAATTACCATACATTAATTTTTTTCTCCCTCATATTTCTATGCACTCATTCAAAAAAAAAGAAAGTTAGAAACTTGTATCATGTAAGCATAGCCAAGCAAAACTTGGTTTTACTTTGGCCACATCCAACAATGCATTTCTTATTGTGTATATTAAACCATGGCCTCTCTGTCATATGGTGGATGCAATATTATTTATACATTTTAAATACACCAGGAGAAATTTTGGGCATCAAACCGAAATGTCTTCTGTGACCTATAAAGATAAATTCTACTTGATCCTTTGTATATTATTTGTTTTTGCACATATAGAATTGCAGAGTTGCAAGGGACCTTAAAAGCCATTCAGTTCTACCTGTATTGGGACAAGAGTTGTTTCTTTTTTTTCTGAAAAACATAAAGCACTTTATCAATTAGCATCATACTCAGATAAAGATTTCCATAAAAATATCCACCAAGCAGATACAAAGTTACCTTACAGGGGAAGGGTCTCCACAGCTGAGGGACCATGAGAGAAGGTGACACTTGATCTAAATATTTTTTTTGTAGTAGAACCTATAGATCAATAGATATTAAAACAGCAGTATAACATGGCTAGAGCCTTTCAAAGGATGATGCCTTAATCTATACCGAACAGTGGAGTCCACAAATATTCAGAGGAAACATAAAATGGGACTGAATTCCTTAACAATGCTGTTAGACTTGATGGGAATTATTACTATGCCTTGTAGCCATAATTTAGTTTTACAAACTTTGAAAATACTCCAGAAAATTTAAGTGTGAGATGTTTTTCTTTAGGAAGAGACAAATATTGAGAAAAATAAATAGTCTTAGCAGGAAGATTGAACCCCAGCCCAAGACCATATCTCTGGCAGTAAACCGTGAGTGGCTCCAGTGAAGCAAACTCTCTCTTCTTGTTACAGGAACATGCTGACTCTGTAGAATTTCTCTTGTATAAAGAGGGCACTGACCGGCAACAAGGAAGATGGTCTTCTGATCCATTGGATTTCTTAGAGTCCACGTCATGCCTCTGGAAAGCATTAAGCCCATTTGAGCTCCTGTATGGGAGGGCCTTCCTAACATATGGCATCCTTGTAGACCCAGAAGAGCATTTGGTTACCCAGTTTGCAACTGAGCTCAGAAAGGTCAGGAATGCTTTAACAGAATATGCCTATAGGTGTCTTCCAAAACCTCTAGGGGACGAATGGAAAAATTTTGCTCTGGAATAAGCAGGAGATGGCATGCATACTTGAAATCTCAGATGCAAAGAAAGGGGAACACCTAGATATCAATTGGAAAAGACACTATCAAGTTACACACACCATTCCAATGCCAGTAAAACTTGAGGGTCTTTCCAGTTGGATTCATAACTCTAAGATTAAACTGGTGCCACCTCTTGCTTCTCCCTCAGAGACTCTGGAATATTCCTATGAACTTGTAGAGGACATTCAACTACTGTTTTGAAAGACCTTGGTCCTCTCTGGTGGACAGGGGTGAAATTATACATGTCCATCCCCTCCTTTATTTTAGCTTTGCCACAGTTACTTTTCATTTTCTCCAGAACAATTGTTTTCTTTCTTCCACTTGGAATCATTTTCCTCTGTACCAACAAGAATAACATTAGTTCTTTTACTCCTTCTCCCTGGTGCCTCCAGTTCAATTGGGCCCTGCAAGTGGGAGGATAACTCCTTAGTTAAATTGAGAAACTGGGGATGCTGGGGTGGATCCCAGGATTGTTAGGTATGCCACCCACACCCACATGGTAAAAATCATCTCCACTTTGATGCAATTTTTGCAAAAATCCCCCTTCCTAACATGATATCCTCAGAGCTTTTTGCCACCCTATCTGTGCCGGCCTTTCCTTTGTGGGCAAATATTTCTGTCTCAATACCCTGCTTCTTTTTTTTCATCAGTCACAGTTATTGTTTTTCCATGTAGGAATGTAAATAGTCCAACTTTTGATAAGTTCCTTTTGATTTCTTTTCCTTGATTACCTTCTCAAGCATCTCTTGCTTCTTGTGTCTGAAGGTCAAATTTTCTATTCAACTCTGGTTTTTTCCTCAAGAATGCTTGAAAGACCTCTATTCCACTGAATGACCATATTTTCCCCAGAAACAAGATACTCAGTTTTGCTGGTAGGTGATTCTTGGTTTTAATCCCAGGTCCTTTGCCCTGTGGAATATCATATTCCATGCCCTTCGATGCCTCAGTGTAGAAGCTGCCAGGTCCTATGCTATTCTGATTGTGTTTCCACAATATTGAAATTGTTTCTTCCTGGCTGCTTGGAGTATTTTCTCCTTGATCTGGGAATTCTGGAACCTGGCTATAATATTCCTAGGAGTTTTCTTTTTTGGGATCTTTTTCAGGAGGTGATCTGTGGATTCTTTCAACCTCTATTTTGCCCTCTGGGTCTAAAACATCAGGGCAATTTTCCTTGAGAATTTCTTGCAGGGTGATTTCTAGGTTCTTTCTTTGATCATGGCTTTCAGGTAGTCCAATAATTTTTAAATTATCTGTCCTGGATCTATTTTCCAGGTCAGTGGTTTTTCCCATGAGATATTTCACGTTGCCTTCTAATCTTTCATTTGTTTGGATCTGCTTAACAGCATCTTGATTTCTCATAAAGTCATTAGCTTCCATTTGCTCCAGTCTAACTCTGAAGGAATGAATCTCCTCAGTGAGCTTTTGAGATTCTTTTTCCATCTGGCAAATTTGGCTTTTTAAGGCATTCTTCTCCTCATTGCCCTTTTGAGCCTTCTTTGAGTTAGCTATTTTTTAAGGTGTTATTTTCCTCAGCCAGGCTGTTGACTCTCATTTCATACTGTTCCTGCATCCTTCTCATTTCTCTTCCCAATTTTTCCTTCACTTCTCTAATTTGGTTTTTAAAATCCTTCTTAAGGTCCTCTATGGCCTGTAACCCACTCATATTTTCATTTGGAGCTTTTGGCGCAGTATTTCTGACCTCACAGTCCTCCTCCTGTTCCATGCTTTGATCCTCTTTGCCCCCCAAATAGGAGTCTAATGTTGCATTTTTCTATTTATTTTGTTTCCTTTGCCTAGGCATGTTGCCACTTAATTACTTGACTTTAGGGCTTGTTGCCACAGTAGGACTCTACCATCAGACAGGGGAGCTTCCGTCCCAAATGTTGGGGTCTTCTCAGCTTCTGGAGGTATTAGTTGGGTGGCTTCTATGAAGCCTCCACATGCTGTGGCAAGCTGGACACACACCCCAAGACCTCCACCCCAGACTGCAATCCAGATCCAGGGAGGTTAAAGCAAGAGCGATTAACCCCCAAACTGATCACTGGATCCCCCTTCACTTCTCAGGCCAGGAGCTGAAGCTGCAACTGAAGTTGCAAAATGGCGAGTGTGCCACTTCTCCTCAGCCACATCTCTCCCCCAGGGGAAGAAGCCAAAGATTTCCCAAATACTGGTCCCAAAGTCCATAGGGCACTAACCTCTCACTTTGTCCTGGGCATCTATGTGTTGATAATTCTGGAATCGTCATAGCTGCTGGTGTTCTGGGGTCCCTCCAGCTGGCTGCTGGTCTGGCCACCCTGGGGCTAAAACTGAGACTCACTTGGGCCTGGGCTCGACTCCCAGAGTGCTTTCACTGTTGGCTCCCAGAGCATTGCTCTGGCCACTTCCTGCCAGGCTCCAGGGCTGTCCTCAGTGGGAGGTTAGCTTCTCTGTGTTGTTCTGTGGGTGCTGGAGCTCCAGAGGTTTTTCAGAGTCCCCCTTTTACATGATTTTGAGGTGGTGTGGGTTGGAGCACTGTGGAAGTGCTGTTTCTACTCCGCCATCTCGGCTCCGCCCCCAAGAGTCCTTTCTAAGACATCTCCAACAGATAGATCATCCACCTTTCACTTAAAGACTTTTAGTGATGGAGAACACTGCTCCCAGACATGATCCATTTAATTTTGGGGCAGTTAGGAAATGCTTTCATACGTTAAACTCAAATCTACTTCTCTGAAACTTACACTTGGTGCTCAAAGCTCTATCCTCTAGGGTCCAACAAAACAAACCTAATTCTTCCCCCTTCCCCCTGTGCTATCCCCTATTCATTCTTCTTCCATATTTCAGCCCTTCAACTATAAAAAGAAAGGCATTATGTATCCCTAAGAGAGAGGGTTCTTAATCCTTTTTGTGTCGTAGACCCCTTAACAATCTAATAAAACCTATGGACTCATTCTCAGAACAATTTTTAAAAATATGGATTCCAAAAGAAATCAATTACACTGAAGTACAATGATATATATATATATATATATATATATTTAAAAAACCCAACAGGGTCACAGACCCCAGGCTAAGGATGTTTCCTCCACATCTTTGCTTTTCTAGGCAGAAAATTCCTGGTCCATTCAACTGATTCTCATATGACATATCCTGGTCACCTGATTCTTGGGAGTTTTTATCAGAATAGTTTCAAGAAAAGTGAATCAAGGGTTTTGTGATAATATCACACTATTTACTAATACTGAACTTGTAGTCCACTAAATTCCTCAAATAATTTTCAGATACCCTCCCCACGCCCACGTCCATCTTGTATTTGGGAATTTGCTTTTGGGGATCCATTTCCTATTCTCATTTTCTAGATTTCAAGTTCAAACTCCTTGAGTTTGCAGATAGAATCGTAATAGTAATTATCATGGTAATTCACATTGATAAACTTTAGGACTTTCCTCATAAGAACTTTGCAGAAACAGATATTCTTATTCATCTTTATATCCTCCAGAATGCCTAGGACAGTGTGTTCTTTGCACATAGTAGGTACTGAGTAAACATTTTTGAATTGCACAAAATTGCATTATATTGAATGTATAATATTTAATATATGTACACACATGTCTACCACGAGGTTTAATTTCTGGTTTAAGATTGTATACACACACACATACACAGATACATGAATGCACATAGTATGATGGCAAGAACACTGACTTTGGGAATCTCAAACCTCACCAATGCCACTCTTTACTTCAGTGATCTTGGGTGAATCACATCATATTCCTGGGTCTCAGTTTCCTTATCTGTAAAATGAAGGGGGAGTTGGATGAAATGATCTTTAAGGTCTCCTTCAACCCTAAGCCTGTTCAGTATTATGTATTTACCTATCATAATGACTAAGGCAGTGGGACATAGTAGATTAAGTATTGAACTCAGAGTCAGGAAGACCTGATTCATGTTGGTTGATGTTCATAACATAAAAGAAAAATTAAATTAATTTGATGAAGAAAGAGAGAAGATGCTAGCATATGGCAGTGCTTGAATCCTACCTGTGACACTAGTTGAGTGACCAAGCACAAGTCATTTGTCTTCTGATCTCAGTTTCCTCATCTGTGAAATAGGGATAATGATAACTTTACAGAGTTGTGAAGTTAATTGGAATAATGTGAGTAAAATCCTTTTGCTGTTCAGTTGTGTCTGACTCTTCATGACCCTGTGGACCATACTGTCCATGGAATTTTCTTGGCAAAGATACTGGACAGGTGTGCCATTTCCTTCTCCAGGTGGAGTAAGGAAAACAAAGGTTAAGTGACTTGCCCAGGATCACATAGCTAGTAAGTGTCTGAGGCTGGATTTGAACTTAGGTGTTCCTGACTCCAGGCCCAGTGCTCTATCCACTGAGCCACCTGGATATCTAATAAAGAGCTTTGCAGTCTTCAAAGAACTTTTATTATTACCATCATCTGCATTTCTAGAGAGCTTTAAGATTTCACAAAGGACCTTCTTCACACAACATCTTCTATGATATAGATAGTGCAGACATCATCATTCCTCTTTTACATCTGAGAAATTGAAGTTCTGCATGCTTAAATGCCAGTCCTGTGTGATGGGTAGTGTGTACAAAAGCTTCAGTTTAGACCATCTTCTGATAAACCCAGTGTTTTTGCCTGTCATGTGTGTATCTCTATGAATATCTCTATTTACATATATGTCAGTCAAATTAATATCTCACCTTTTCTTCTTTTTTTTTTAAATCTGTGGTCAGATCGTAAATGGCTTCTCATTGAACTAATTGTATTTCTTATGTGAGATTTTATTTTTAGCTACAAACTGTTACCAGGACATCAAAGTAAAGAGAACAGCTATGAAACAGTATGGCAATACATTCTTAAAATCTCTCCAGAGAAAGGCCCTGTTCTAAAAACAGAAACTTGGAATTACATGTGTGTACTTTCTCTTTCAGATTTTTACTCTGAAAAATTTAATTCATTCTTAGTCCAGATGAGTAAGCTTGAGTCATAATGTTCAAGCTGCACAATGGAAAAGGAGCCCTGTCAGTGGAGGCAAGGGATTTACAAACTGCTGTAAAATCATGACTTCTCCCTAACTGATGTTTCAAGACCAGAGAATTGATATGATAAATTAACTACTTGCCTACTTCTGAAAGCAGAGGCTTGGAAGACTATAAAGTACAAATCCTTGTCTGCAGAAAAGCTGAAGCTACTAAAGGTAACTTTATCAATGTTTGAGTATTCTCAAGGTGACTATATTCTAACTACCAAACCAGAGAATTAACTTTATTCTGAAGAATTTGGGCCAAATTATCTTATAAGCTCGGTAGGACTAGCCTTGGGTAAAAAAAATATCCATAGAGTTTGAGGCAAGAAAGAAGGGCTATAAGGAAGATTAATCAGCTTCAGAGATTCTATCCCCTCTTCATTTAGGCACTTCCCTATTGGCTGACACGAAGTTTCCTTATTGGTCATGTGTCCTTTTTCATCAATTTTACATTTCTATTTAGATGGAATTCTCTCTGTCTCTTTATATGTCTCTCTCTGTCTCTGTCTCTGTCTCTGTCTGTCTCTGTTTGTATGAAAACCTTGAAGGGAAAACTTTGCCTACTTTTTATCTCTGGAAAGCATCTATAGCTTATATATGGTAGAGATTGTAACCAAAATAATTTTTATCATGTTCTCTGATGAGTTATATAGATGCTATTCAGTAAGGTGGATATATAGTTCAAACAAACTGGCCAGTGATGAATATATTTATTGCCTGTTCAAAAGCTGAACATGGAACACAGTGGTAAGAAGTCAAGATCTGAATGAGTAAACCAGCAGGGAAAAAAAAAAGTAATCTTTAGCCCTACAGAGATTCCATAAAGTTATTACAGACTGTGATAGAGGTTCTTAACCGGGAGTTCACAGATGCCCAAGATGTCTGTAGCTAGATTTCAGGCCGCCCCTCCCACCCCATGTTCTGTGATTGTTAGTTCTCTAACAGAATACTCCACCTCCTGGCTCTGGGCATGTTCACTGGATGCTCCTCATACCTGGAATGCTCTCCCTCCTCATGATATTCTTTCTCATCTGTCTTCCTTCATATCGGTCAAGAATCCCACCTTCTGTAAGAAGCCTCTGTTAATTCTTCTTAATTCTATCATCTTCCCTCTTGGCTATTTCTAATTTATCCTATAAAGACTTTGTTGTACATAGTGGTTTGCATGTTTTCTCTGCCATTAGACAGTGGTCTCTCTTTATATCCCCAGAATTTAGCACGGTGCCTGATACACAGTAGGTACTTAATAAATGTTATTGACTGACTATATGGGAAAATTCCAACTTTATTTTCAATAACCTCTAACTGAAATTTAGCATTTTCTTCAATTATAAATTTTTTAAAAGCCATGATTCTGAGGTGTCCAAAGGTTTCACCAAATTGCCAGAAGGTGTTCATGACATTAAAAAAAGAGGTTAAGAAAAACTATGTATTAACTCACTCTTCTAGTTATCATGGCTAGCTTTTCACAAAATTGGCACAGTCTAAATAGGAACCACATCATTATGTGGTAAAAAGGGATATTTTTGCTACTAGATACTATCAGGATTATAATTTAAGTATCCTCATTATTTTAAATCTATTTTTACTGACTTCATTTTAGATAATCAAATCAAATGGGGAATTGGTTTTTCATTTTCTTTTGTTTCATCCAGGAAACAATGCTCACCTACTACTTTAGAACAAGTCTGCCATTGGGTATAAGGAGAGAGTTTTTCTCTGCCAATATTAGATTATCATACAGTAAAGCTTGCTCATACTTTTCTATGTAGTATTTTGAATCCCAAACTTTTCTCATTTTACTTATATGAAGAATTTATTTCCAGGAAAAACTTTTCTTTCCAGGAGATCAGGCTTATTGTTCTTGAGACGAAATCAATCAACCAACCAATTAATATTTATTAAGTGCTTATTATCACTGGACTCGATACTATGGAGAGTATTCAGAGTCACAGTTGTGCCTACTCTTAAGAACATTTAGAATGTAAGATCCTTGAAATTAAGTATTGTTTCATTTTTTGTATTTGCATCCCTAATTCTCAGTACATAGTAGGTGTCTAATAAATGTTGGTGGATTGACTAATTGGCATAATAATTTAAAGCTGTACAGATATAACCATTTGATATTAAATTAACTGGATATCTTTCTTTAAATATATGAATTCATATGCTTTTTACAATATGACTG
This sequence comes from Gymnobelideus leadbeateri, assembly GCA_011680675.1. Classification (NCBI taxonomy): domain Eukaryota; kingdom Metazoa; phylum Chordata; class Mammalia; order Diprotodontia; family Petauridae; genus Gymnobelideus; species Gymnobelideus leadbeateri. The sequence continues at coordinate 127,289 of WOXC01012143.1, read as the reverse complement.
AATTAGGACTTTAAAAGAAAAAGAAGAGGCAGCTAGGTGGCCCAGTGAATAGAGCACCAGCCCCAGAGTCAGGAGGACCTGAGTTCAAATCTAGCCTCAGAGACTTAACACAAAAGTAGCCGTGTGACTTCGGGCAAGTCACTTAACTCCAATTGCCCTACCTTACCCCCTCAAAAAAAAAAAAAAAAAAAGAAAAAGAAAAAATCCCAACTGCCATTTTTGGGGAAAATATTAGCATCTTCTTTCTTTGTTCATTGTATTAATTTAATTTTTCTTTTTTATTATGAACTTAAACATCAACAAATATGAATATTTTATAATACAAAGAACAGAAAATAAGGATTATATGTGAAACTATGGGATTCTGTTACATCTAGTTTTTTATTTAAACTGTATAGTAAGTTGAACGTAACAGCAAGCAGTTCATTTCTGACCCTTCTCAACTTTCTTGTATTTCCTTCTGTGTACTTGTTAAAAATTGTTTCACTGATGTTATTTTCCTTCTTTTCTTCTTTTTTTTGCATCAATATCACTCAGCAATTTCTCTCTCCAATTCTTCCACCTCCTCCCCCTTCTCCCACCATAGAAGGCCTCTATTATAATAAATAAGTACAGGGAGCAAACCTATTCCATAAATTGGCTGCAACTCTAGAATATCACCTCTCAACCAAGAGGTGAGAAACATATTCTATCCTCAGTTTTCTGAAGTCATGCTTGTTCCTTGCATTGGGTACAGTTCTTAAGTCTTTCATGTTCTTTTCCTTTATGCTATTGTAATCCTTCTTCTTCTGCTAACTTCATAGTGATCAATTATACTAGTCTTTTAAAGTTTATTTGACTTTCTATGCCTTCATTTCTTTTTCTCATTTCTTATGGATCAATAATATCCTATTTTACAGTTGTATGGTACATTTTGTTCAGTTATTCCCCAGCTGATAGGATCTACTACATTTCCATTGTTTTACTACAACAAAAATGCTGCTATAAATATTTTTAAAATATTGTCCTTTCACTTTATCTATGATCTCACTTAATTGTCTCAAATTCTAAATGCAATGATTTTGTTTGTATATGAACTTTGCAAATTTATGTAGCCAAAATTATCCATTTTTTCTCCTGTGATCCTCTAACACTTGTCTGGTTAGTAACTCTTTCCCTTTTCTTAGTTGTAAAAAAATCTTCTCTGTTCCTTTGATTTGTTTATGATGTGACCTTTTATTCTCATAACCATATCATATGAGATTTTGGTCTACATCTAATTTCTGCCAAACTGTTTTTCAGTTTCCCCAACATATTGTATCTATCAGTGAGTCTGTACCTAGTAGCAGAATCTTTGGGTTTATTGAAAATTATGTTAACATGTTTTATTTTTGTGAACATAATGTGTTCCACTGATCAACTTTTAATTTACAAAGGGCTTTTTTTTGCCTTTTGGATCGGGGAGGGCAGGGCAATTGGGTTTAAGGGATTCAAGGTCACATGGCTACTCAGTGTTAAGTGTCTGAGGCTGGATTTTAACTTGGGTCCTCCTGACTCCAGGGCCAGTCTATTCACTGTGCCACCTAGGTGTCCTTAATTTACAAAGTTTTGACTATGATTACTGTGCAGTATCCTGTATACTGTTTAGATATGGTGTTGTTAGGTCCCTTTCCTTTTAACTTTATTTCCATTATTACTATGAAATTCTTGACTATTTGCATTCTATATGAGTTTTATTTTTTTTTTTCTAATTTCATGAAATAATTTTTTGTTAGTTTGATTGGTTTGGCACTGAATCTCTAAACTAATTTTGGTAGTATTACCATTTTTATTATATTGGCATGGTCCAATTGTGAACATGTAATATCTCTCCATTTGTTTAGTCTGCATTTGTTTCTTTAAAGTGTTTTATAGTTGCATTCATATAATTTCTGTGTGTGTATTAAAAACTGGATTCCCAGTATTTTGTATGTTTTATAATTATTTTACATGTAATTGCTTTTGCTCTCCCTTGCTTTTGGGTTTTGTTGGTAATATGCAAAGCCAAAGATTTTTATGGGTTTAATTTGTATCCTGTTACTTCCCTGAAGATGTTGTTTCATTCTTTTTAGTTGATTTAGTTTCTTCAAGGAAACTATAAGGCCATTTGCATTTGTTTTTCTTTTCCCTTGGTTTATTGCCTCAACTTCTTTTTCTTGTGTTATTGTCATAGCAAGCATTTTAAAGACAGTATTAAATAATAGTTGTGACAATAAACACACATGCTTTACCCTGATCTTATTGGAAAGACCTCTAGCATTTTCTTACTGTAATGATAACTCTTGGTTTTAGGTAGATGCTATTTACTAAACTAATAAATGATTCATTTATTTTTTCTGCTTGTAGTGGTTTTTAAATTTTGTTTTTAAATAAAGCGTATACTATTTTGTCAAAAGCTTTTCCCCTGCATTTATTCATCATATGACTTTTATTGCTAATAACATTTATTAAGTTTATAGCTTTCCTAATACACCTATTTCTGTATTTCTAGTATAAATCCAATCTGGTCATAATGAATACCCTTTTAAATATGTATCTGTTAATTTTGTTAATATTACATTCAATGTTTTTCCATTAATATTCATTATTAATTAATGTTAATTAGGAATACAGGGCTATATTTTCTTTCTTTACTTTTTCTCTACCTGATTTAGGTATCAGGAACATATTTTTCTTACACAAGCAGGAGTTTGGTAGAACTTATTTTTCTTTTCTTTTTTCTTGGTAAATGATTTATTTAATGCTTGAATGAATAGTTCTTTGATTGCTTAATATAATTTACTTTGGAAGTTTCTTTTTTGGCTTGTTGGATTTCTTTTTCTATGGTTGGGTTATTTAAATCCTTGTTCTGTTAATATGGAAATTTTATATTCGGATAATGATTAACAATTCCAGTTATGAGTTTTGTTAGTATATGTTGGGCAAAATAATTTCTAATAATTTCCCCTTTTTTCTCTTGATTTGTTGTGAATTTTCCTTTTTCCCTTTCAATACTGGCAATCTAGTTTTCTTCTCTTGTTTTGTGATCAGATTGAGATCTGATCCTAAAGAATGATAAGTGTGTGTGTGTGTGTGTGTGTGTGTGTGTGTGTGTGTGTGTATGTGTGTGTGTGAGAGAGAGAGAGAGAACAATCCAGTCTAAACTTGCAGAAGAGATGAAGGTTAGGAATCAATTGCTTCAATTATATATTATAAATAATAATCAGATTCTTTCCCTTTCTCCAACCCTTTCCATTTTGTAAAGAGTAGAGTGGGAGGCAAAGAGGGAAAAGTAAAGGATTATAATGGAAGAAAACCACACCATTAACAATCACAATAGTGAACATGAATATAAAGATCTCATTCATAAAATGGAGGAAGACAGCAGAATGTATCAGAAAGCAGAAACCAATAACATTGTTATAACAACCAATAACAACCAATAACCAACACACTTGAAAATAAAAATTTACATACAGTTAAAATGAGAGGCTTGAACAGAACTTATTAAAATAAATAGGGATAGTAATCATGCTCTCAGACAAGACAACAGGAAAAATATTGATGGTTAGAAGAGGTAAGAAGGGAAACTACTTTATACTTAAAGGTACCACAGATACACACACATATGTACTAAATCTAATGTAATGCCAACACCATATTCATAGAGCCTATGGCAGCTATGAATATGCTGGTGTAATTTTGAATATCAAAATATAACAGACTCTCCACATGGAAGACAGAACCAAAACATTTATTCAAACAACAGAAAGCCAAATCCAGAATAGCAACAAAGAAATCTAAACACAATAATAATGCAGAAGACACAGCCATCCCCAAGCCTTCCCCCTGCTAGGGCCTTCCAACAAATGAACACTCAGGGTTTGTTGCCTGGTTCTTCCCTCTCCCTCAGCTCTAACTGCTCTGACCAATTTCCTCCAGGCTCTGCTCTACCCTTTCTGTTCCACCCTTCCTACTCCACCAATTCTGCAAGCTTCTCCCACCACAGCCTCACATGACTCAGACTTTGGTGTGACCAGGCAGGTCACATGGGCATATTAATGAATGGGTAAGATCTTCCCATTGAGCAAAAACACATTAACAATACATTTAAGTACTTGAAAGAAAAGTTAATTGAATTAAAGGAAGAAATTTAAAATGGCTAGGGGTGCCAATGGATACTTTTAAGATAGTTAAATTTAATAAAAAATGTAGGAATGAAAAATTAGTTACATATCACTGTCTTTTGACAATTGCTAAATGGAAATGAAAAAGAATATGCATAGTCTCGAAGTTCATGCCACCTTTATAAAAATTGGCCATATGCCAGGGCATTAAACCTTAACAAATGCAAAAAAGCAGAACTATTAAACATATAGTTAGTGACCACAACATAATGATGTATAATCAATAAATGCAAATTGATCTATAAAAGTACCTTTGTATAAAGGATTTAAATTTGAATGAAGACTAAAATAATTTAATCGTAAAGTATTGATAGATCAAAGAACAAATCATGGAAACAATACATGATTTCATTAAAGAGAAAGACAGCAAGCAATAAGACAACATTCCAAAACTTTTGGAATTCAGCCAAAGTTGCCCATAAGAGAAATTTTATTTCTTTGACATTTTTAATCAACAAAAGAGAGAAAGAACAAGTCAATAAACTGAGCATGCAACTAAAGAAAGGAAAAGTAATTATTTAAACTAAATACAAAAATGAAAACTCTGAAAATCAGAACTAAAATAGTAAATAAAGCCCTTTTAAAAACAATACATAAAATTAAGTGACCCTTTCAAGCACAATCTGTGGGTTCACTATCCACTTTCATTGACTGTTCCATCTCTAGCCCTAGGACATTCTCTGGGGACAAGACTTATTCCCATCTCATTTCCTTTGGGGCCTTCTCCAAGGAAAGCAGGGCACCCATACCTACTAACCATTCTCCTATACATTGATCTGCTCCTGCTTGCTCTGAGGTAGGTCTTTTTGAGCCAGGTTAAACTTCTTGTATTCTCTGCATGTATTCTTCTTTACTGGTGGGATACTAGTCTGTGGGATTATGTGCTTCATATGTGCATGGGTGAGGGTGTGTATTTCCTATGCTGTTTGATTAAATGTCTTTTATTTTGATCTAATACATCCTTTGATCCATGGGAAAATATATCATTGGGGGCCTAGTTAACATATGGTTTTGAGTGGCTGATACTCAGACTATTTTTAATGTAAGGCAGTTTTTCTGGTTTCCCCTCATGTGAGCAGGGGTTTCCTGGGTGCTACATTTCAATTCCAGCAAAACTTGCTGAAAATACCTCACTATGCTTATGGACAAGATGAAAAAATTCAGGCTAGATGGTTTCAGATTGATTTAATCATAGTTGAATAGATTGACCCAAAGAGTAGTCATTAATAAATTAATGTTAACTCCTAGTTAGGTCTCTAGTGAAACACTGCAAGAAGTTGTCCTTGGCTCCATACTAGTCAATATTTTTACTGATTAATGGTATAAAGGAATATATGGCATTCTTATCAGATTTGCAGTGAATATAAAGCTAGGAAGGATAAGTTACACATTAGATAACAGAATGAGGTCCCAAAATATTTTCAGCAGTCTAGAATTATAGCCTCTAATCTTTCTTGAGGAATTAACCCTATCACTAAAAAAAATTGAGCTCATATATAGTCATATATATATATATATATATATACATATATATAAATTATTTATATCTACAGCTATCCACTTTGTATATGATAAAATGTACATGAAAATAGAAATAGAGATAACAAAATTGAAAGAAGTAATATTTAAAAAATTAAAAATACAATTTTATTTGCTAATGATACAACATCCTCATTAAAAAACTATCATTATAAGCAATGTGATTTCATATGTTTCATTATTTTAGAAAAACTTTGTTGAACACTTGGTGATACTGTGATTTAAAGGTCTTATTCTAAGTTTAGTTTCCATCAATACTTGACAGTCATAGCTGAAAAAGATACATGGATCCACTTGGAAAAAGTATATCCCGTACCTGAGCACACTTATTGGCCCATGGCATTAAGTTTTCAATCCCATCCACTACATATGCAAAGGTTTTTGTTGAAATTTGGCTAGTACATTCTATGTTCATTTATTAGTTCTTGCAAATTAAGTGGATGGTGTTTCTTTTTATATTTTCAACAAATGGGTTCAGAACCCACTTATTCTTTTTGTTTGGAAAACTTATAAACAGATTAAAATTATCTACATTTTTAAAGTGTGTAGAAATGAGCAGTTTTATAGATGATACACACATTTTAAGAAGTTTTATTGATGTTTTGTTTTTACATTATAAACATTTTCAGATTATTCAGAGAGATTATATGGAGAGATTTTTTTGTAACAAAGTAAAGTAGTTAACTAAAACTAATAAGTGATTTCATCTGAAAGTACTTGTGACATTTCACAGCTATAGTCCCCTCCACTTCCTTATTTAAAAACAATGAGTAGAAACCTATTATTTCTCCCTTCCCCTCTTTGTTCCATGGGTGGGGGGGGAGGAGGAGAAAAGAAAACAAATTTCTTGTAACAAATCTATATAATCAAGCAAAAACAAATTCTCTCAACTGCCACTATGTATGTCTATGTCTATGTCTGTATCTACATATCATTCTCCTCACTAAATCTGTCATGTCTCTGGGGACCAAGGTTTTATCATTAGTCCTCTGAAAACATGAGTGATATTTTATCATTGAGTTCTTACAGTTTTCAAATTTTTTGTTTATGTGTTATTGTTATTGTATAAATTGTTCTGGTTCTGCTCATTTATTCTTCACCAGTTTGTAAAAGTCCTCAAAATTGTTCATTTTTATAATATTCATATTAGTGCATATTTTTCTTCCCAGTTCCACTCACTTCACCGTGCATCAGTTCATTTAAGTCTTTCCATTCTTTTCAAAATCATCTATTTCCTTCTTGCTCACAGCACAATAACGCTTCATCACATTCATATATCATAATTTGTTCAGCCCTTTCTTAACTTATGGGCATCCTCTTAGTTTCCAAATTTTTTGCTACCAAAAAAAGAGTTCCCCAAAATATTTTTGTACATAAAGACCCTTTTCTTGTTTCTTTGACGTCTTTTGGGTATAAGCCTAGATGGGTCAAAGGGCATGCACTCTTCAGCAACTTTTTTGTGTGTAATACCAGATTCCTTTCCAAAATTGTACCCATTCACAGACACATCAATGTGTTTGTTTTCCTATATCCCTCTCAACATTCATTATTTTCATTTTTTGGTCATCTTTGCCACTCTTGAAGGCTTTGAAGAAGAATCTCTGAATCATTTTAATTTGCATTTTTCTAATTAGTAGTGATTTGGAACATTTTTTCATATGGCTATAGTTAGCCTGGATGCTTACATTGTTTTTGGCACCAAAAGCTTAGCTTTTGAATATCTTGTTGATTGTGATGGCTTCATGCTATCATTAGCTTATATCAGAATGCACAATATACACTTAGGACAAGGTTCATTGTTAATTATAGTGCATATAAACCCAAACTTCAAATAATTTTCTTGATAATTTTGAGTATTTTTAATCTGTTTTCTCAGATTTGATTAAGTCCTAATTGCTTTTAACACTTACTAATGAAGGTCTTGTTTTGAAAGCATGAGGTATGTCAACTTTACTATTTTCTTGTTCTCTTATGCACACATTATTACTAATATATTTAATCCAAGGTATCTTTGTAGGATTAAAAAAATACATACCCACTCTGGAAAGGTTAGTTTCGTAAGAACTAGGTGATGTGATCTATAATACAACAAGCTAAGGACTTGTAAGCTGCAATACTCTGAAGGGGGAAGGCAGACATGCATTGACAGGCAACATGTATCCTTACAAGAGCCTTGTGAGGTAGGTGCTATTATTACCCCAATTTTAACATTTGGGGAAACTGAGACAGAGGTCAAGTGACTTGCCCAGAGTCACACAGCTAATATGTATCTGAGGCCTGATTTGAATGCAGATCTTCATGCTCAGCACTCTGTCCACTGTGCCACCTAGTTTCCCTTGAAAGTGAAAAGCGCTACTAGTGGAAAACTAGTAGCAAAAGCATTATTTAATTCCTGCTCAGGAATACTGAATTTAAAATGTGACCATTTGACATAGGAACTGGATCTGAATGAAAGTATTAATCCATTAATTGTTATCAAAGCTTAATTAATTTCTATTTTAAAATATAAATATAATAGAGGGGTTATTGTTTTACAATATGTTGAATTAATAAGATGGGGATAATAAAGTGGGGATAAATGTAAAGTTCTAAAATTTGGGTTAAAAAATCAGTACAAGATTGAGGAAATGTTGCTAGACAGCAGTTTGTCTGAAAATGGCCTGGGATTCTAGAGGATTGAAAACTCAATATGAGTCAACAGTGTGACCTGTCAGTCAAAAAAGCTAACATGACCTTAGTCTCTGTTGAGAGTCACAATGCCCAGAATATAATGGGCTGTTGCCTCACTGAACCTTGCCTTGGCCAGCCACACCTGACATATTGTCTTCATTTCTGAATAACCCATTTTGAGAGGAATATTGACAAGATAGAAATTGTCCAGGATTTTGATATATGAGGACAGGATGAAAGAAGTGATAACATTTAGAAGGGTTAGGGTTGAGAGAATCATGGTAGCTCTCTTCAAGTATTTGAAGAATTGCTATCTGGAAAAGGGATGAGATGACAGAGGGCAAAATTAGGAGCAATGGATAGATGTTTTAGAATCTTATCCAGATTAGATATAAGGAAGACCTTCCTAACAGTTAGAGCTACTCTTGTGGTATGGATTGCCTTGGGAAGGAGCAGAGTCTCCTTTTGAAGGCTAGTTGACCAATTGTTGGGAATATTGCAGAGGGCATTCTAACATCAGTCACTCAATGTACAGATATTGATTCAGCTACTACTTTATGCCAGGTACTATGCCAAACAGAAAATCAAAGTAAACATATTAGGTTAGATGGCCTCTGAGGTTCATCCCATTTGAGATTCTGGGAAATAAGCAACAGAGAGGTATGTGATCAAAGCTGTGTGCGAGCAAAATTAATCTGACAGTGGTGCACAGGATGAGTTGGAGCAGGAATAGCTCTAAGCAGTGCTGAAGAGTATACTAGATTTTCTTTCATGTTGGGCTGTCTACATCCAGTATAAATAAACTGAGAGAAGTGAGGCTTTCAATGATGGTTTTTGGAAACTAACCCTTATACTGTATATGCAGATGGTTGTTGTATTTGGAGGCCAAAGAGAGGAGACAGCTGTACTTTGTTACAGCAAAATAGCATGGCTATGTGGGTCAGGTGTTCCTCTGTCTTTCTTTTTTTCTCTCCAGGCTAGTTCCCATTTTTTAGGGGAGGGAGTTCCCTGGTTCTCATTAACTTTTCATGCCTTCAAGAAGCTTACATTCTGTAAGCATGTGTGTGGAGAACAACAGTATGAACATAGATAAGTATAATTAAAACATTTGATAAGAGATAAAACACTAAGATTTGGAGGAATCAGAGAAAGCCTCTCCAAAGAGATGATATTTGACCTAATCCTTAGAGGAAGACAAGGATTTTACAATTGAACCTCCAAGGAACAAATCATTTGCTGATCTTGAAATATAGGTTTAACAGTGTCTTAATTACTTATATCTTTTCTTTTTATATCACTTTCACTTTCAAATATATCTTTTCCCCACCCAGAAACCATTCCTCATAACAGAGACTAAAATAGTACAAACTTTGATACAACTGTTATGTTATCAACGGAGCCTGTCAGAATATGTGATGTTCTGCACCCAAAGTCTTCGAAGAGGGGAAGGAGATGACTTTTCTTATCTCTTCTCTGTGCCTAATATATAGAAAGTGCTATGCAGAGTATTGGGGAGATAAAAAGATAATTAGATATGATTCCTGATCTCATGAAGTTTACATTATCAATGTGAGGATACATATATAAGTATACAGTAATGTATTCACCCTCTTGCCCTAATAGACATGAAACAACCATAGTGTAGGATAAGGATGAAAAGGTTTTTTGAAACTATTGAATACCAGGTAAAGAAGTTTAGACTTTATTTAGTAGACCATAGGGAGTCATTGAAGAGCTTTGAGCACGGGATTCATATGATCATATTTGTGCCTAAGGAAGACAGATTGGAGCGGGGAAAACTCTAGGCAGAGAGAATAGGAGGCTGTTATAGTAATTCAGGAAGATGACTATGAGGAGGGCCTATCCTTGGGTAGTAGTGTGGGAATGGGCAGACCAGCATAAATTTGAGAGCTATTTTGGAAGTAAACTTGATAAGTCACTGGATGTGGAGGTGAGATAAACAGAAGAGTCAAAGGTGATACTGAGGTCATAAGGAGGAGTGGTGACATCAACAGAAATAGGAGAATCTGAAGATTTGGAGACAATTTGGAATTCTGTCTGGGATATGTTGAGTTTTGGCTATTTTGTGGATCCATTATTTCAATGATGTAGATATACCTTTATATCAGCAATACTTATAACTGAATACTTATGACTCATATTTGTATAGAGCTTTAAGGTTTATACAGTGCTTGTATAATAAGCCTGTGATGTATGTATAGTGAACATTTTCTTGTAACAGGGATTTTGCTTTTGTGTATGCCCAGATCACTTAAAATGGAGGTGATCATGTGGGAAATGTCAGGGACCTGCTTTTAGGAGAACAGTCTGCATTCCCTTACTATATGAGAGGGAATAGCATCTTCCAATTGGCTGCTTAGCTAGAACAGGTTGTATCTCTTTTTTTTTTTTTTTTGGAGGGGGTAAGGCAGGGCAGTTGGGGTTGTGACTTGCCCAAGGTCACACAGCTAGTAAGTGTGTCAAGTGTCTGAGGTCAGATTTGAACCCAAGTCCTCCTGACTTCAGAGCCTGTGCTCTATATTCTGTGCCACCTAAACGCCCCAGGTTGCATTTTTGATACTGTGAGACTGGAACCCTCTCACTCTTTCCCTCTGTTGTCTAGAAAAGCATAAAGGTACTGAACTGGTGAGGGGGGAAAGTTTTGTTTTGTTTTTGCTTTTTTTTTTTTGGACGGGGGAGGGCAGGGCAATTAGGGTTAAGTGACTTGCCCAAGGTCACACAACTAGTAAGTGTTAAGTGTCTAGGCCACTTGAACTCAGGACCCCCTGACTCCAGAGCTGGTCCTTTATTCCCTGTGCCACCTAGCCACTGCTGGGGGTTTTGTTTTGATCTGTGTTCTTTTCAGTTCTAGGTTAGGCAGTGGAATGACTCTGACTTGGAATCAAGGTGACCTTAGCTGCTGGATTTCAGGCCAGATGTTGTTGTCAGGTAAGCCATAAAGCCCAGAGAAACCCTGGTTTCTGGGACTCTAGCCCACAGGGGACTTGGACTCAGAACTTGGTGAGACTGCTATATAGTAACAGAGCTAAGTTATGAACCTAAATCCCTTCTACAAAGCCTCTGTTACATTATTATCCCCATTTTACAGATAAGGAAACAAAGGATCAGAAAAGATATGCCCATGGTGACATAGCTAGTCAGTGTGAATTCTGGGATTTGAACTCAGATTTCTTATAGCTTCAGGTCCAACATTCTCTGTTACACCATACTGCCATTATCCCTTGGTAGACAGTCTTTCTAAGTTGCTGAGGTGCAAATATTAATTACTTCTAGACCAAGTTTTGGGATTAGTGCTTTAAGATCAGCCCTTGATTTTTTTTTTTTTTTGAGATTGGGTCTTTCTGTTTTGCCCAGGCTGGAAGTTCAGTAGTCCCTCACAGGCCTGATCCCAGAACTGAATGTCATGGAAATTTTAATCTCTTCTATTTCTTCCAACCTGTACTACTACACCCTCTCTTAGGCAGTTGATGGTCCTCTCCTCCTAGGGGCTTATTATATTGCCTCTAGACTCAGCATGGATGGACACTCAATTGGCTTTAGCCCTGTTGCAGATTGGAACTTTCAGATTCAAGTGATCAATCAACCTTCACCTCCCTCAAAAGCAGGGATTATATAGTCTCATAACACCACCCTGAGCAAAGCTAGTCTTTGAAAAAGAGGCCTGCAGTCTGTCTCCAGGGCCAACCCAAAGCTATCAAAACTTCTGCTTCACTGATAGCCTTGGGTCAACTCATGCCATGATAAAACATCAGAAGACTTTAGTAGACTTTATATTGAGGTGTGAAGGATGTTAAAATTATAAACAACTTACTCTCATTTTCATGGATGTTTGGGGCCATGAGGGTGTTACATCCAGATAAAATCAAGTTTCTTTACTTGGTAACTTTCTGAGCTATGAGGTGTGAACTCTTCAGTGGTCTTCCTGTTTTTTGAATTTGCACTTTAGTGGAAATTTTTATTAGTAAAAAATGCATACATACATACATATAAACATATACACATACATATAAGTGTGTATTTATGTGTATGTGTAGTTGAGGTATGATCATGAGTGTATGTTGGGATAATGAAAATAGTTGAATTAGACTCTTGAGGATAGCATCTTGGGAAACAGGAAGCTGGGAGAGGAAAAGTGGAAAATCCATGGAGTCCTTGGCTCTGGTGGCTTGGACATTGGTGTACAGGGTGACAGATAACTCAGTTTATGGCATTCCTTCCCCGAATCTGTGTATCTTGGGGCAAATGGATACTATAAGGCCTGTGGAGCAGGATCTTTGGCAACAAATACATCATAGAATCACAGAATCAAAGAGTTTGAGACCTCAAAGGAACCCTATGAATCATTTAGTCCAATTCTTTAATTTTACTGAGGAGTAAATATGCCTTAGAGATGTTAAGTGATTCACCAACCTAGGAATGGAATCCAAGTTTCCTGACTACTTCTTTGGTATTCTTTCTACGGTACCATGTTCATCACCTGTCCTCATCCTTAAAATTTTGTAGAGAAACAAGATATTTACATGTATAAAACGCTTAGAGAACCATTCAAGACAGCAAATTAAAAATGTTAAGTGAAATATTATTGAATGACAAAATGTATGATGCAGAGAATTAGTACTCTGAATAGTCCTTCATTCAGTCAGTGCTGACTGGAGTTATCAAGAAAGGCTTCATGACAGGAGGTGGGATTAGAGTAGGATCTTGAAGTATGAATAGGATTTGGATGAGGAGAGAGGAAGGACATTTCAGACCCATGAATAGCATGAACACACCACATTTGTAGGAAAGGAATAGTGGAGGTACATTTCTGAGATTATTCGTAATATCAGATACTTTACATTCCCTAAAAATGGTTGAAAAAAGACCCATTTGGACATTGGATACTTGATAGTCACATTGAGGTGATTCTGTTGGTTCTGCTAAATAGTTGAAAAAAGTATCCATACTAGCCTCCCTTAAACTATATATATACCTTAGGCCTAGGATAGTGGCCCTGTCCTTAGAAGCTTTATCAGTTTTCTCGTCCAACAGCAGCAATGGGGTTTCTAGGTTAAGAATGGGACCAAGCCCAGAATTCAGCATTTAGTCTTTTGGAAACTAATGGATGTGTGGGGAAAGAGGCAGAGCCTTTAGCTGTCCAAAAATCAACTCTTTCTGTTCATTGCTTGTTACTTGTTTCTTCATTCTTTTCCATATTAGAGACACAGACAACTCTCACTTGATGTGTAATAAACACTCTTTATCCACATCTTCCACTAATATGTAACTGTTCCTTTCCAGGGGTGGGGAACCTGCGGCCTTGAGACCACATGTGTAGCCTTTCTGGTCCTCTCAAGTGTGGCTCTTTGACTGAATTCAAACTTCAGAATCCCCATTTGTTCTCACGTGAGGGCCTGGAGGGCCACATATGGTCTCAAGGCCACAGGTTCCCCACCCTTGCTTTAAACCTTGTGATTAAAAGTTCATACTTGCAAGGTGTTTTAAGGTTGGCAAAGGCTGTCCATATGTTTTCTTGTTTGATTCCCACAACGACTCTTCCGGGTAGGTGCTATTATTTTGCCCCTTGCAGAAACAGTCTTAGAGATTCGAAGAGATTTGCTCAGGATCACATTAACCAGGATGTGAGGCCACATTTGAACTCAGGTCACCCTAAGCCTAGCATGTGATTCACTGTGCCCCCAGCTGCCTAAATTAAAATTAGAGACCAATAGAATTCTGGATGGGGATCCTTTCAAAAGGTATTGTTATGAAACCCAAGCCTATATCAACAAGAACTAACCAAATTGTAGTAACTAACCAAAGTAGCTTTTTTTTTCATTAAAAGGACAATAATTTTTCAGAACTACCGGAAATGTCAAAGCAGTTTTGGCTTCAGTCTCACAGCATTTCACACTATTGAGAATATTGCTACCATTAACAAAAACAGTTCTATAATTTCTTCAGTATTGCTCCTGGTGATGAAGGATGTAAAACTGCAGCATACTTTTATGTTTTGAATATTATTATTATATGCTTCTGCCTTTACATGTCAAAAATAATCTTTGTTTTAGTTAAGCTGAACTGATTTTTTTTTAGCTAATCATGTATCAGATTGTGATGATTTCTGTTCCTTTAAGGATCTCATGGCACTTTTCACAAGACTTAAGAGTCTTGTGTACAGGTAGTATGCAGTAGAAATATATGTATATTATATGTATATGTAGTATATGTGTGTTTGACATCAGTTGGTTATATATGTGTATATATGTATGTGTGTTATATATACACATACATACAAATATTAAGGATGTGTTTCTTTGGCTTCATTTGGTTAGATGTATGTATATAAATACATTCACACACATGTTTACACATAAATAGTATTGTGTGTTTCTTTGGCTTCAGTTGGATAGAGTGGGACCAAAGTCATTTGCTTTGCTTTGTTCCATTGTCATGTTTGTAATTTGTCTTCCTCTAAGACTGTAAGCTTCACAAGGTCAGGGACAATGTTTTATTTTAGTGTAGTATATCCCTATCATATGCATGCAGGAGGTGCTTAATCAATGTCTGTTAAAGGAAAGACAGATCATATCTTTGACAGGCTAGCTTACAGCGTGCCTTTGTTTGCAAGGTAGAGTGTACAAGAGAGTGTGAATAGAGTGGTAGCTCCATCATCATAGCTAGGCTAGCCAAACTGAAGTTATCATTCTCCTCTGGCTCTGGGCTAGGCTTCAGAGCTCCCTTTTTGTTTGGTGAATGTCTAGAGCTGACTGAAATGTAAGGTGATACAGATGTTATGTAACACCCGTGGGGAAACTCCTTGTAAAGTAGATTGATGGTTATGTAGACAAACGGTATTGGTGCTAAGTCTGGGTTAATTTAAGGTGAAGGAGTAGCAATCATTTCTAGGTGTCTTTTAGTTAACTCTGGTGACGGGAAAGACAATGGATGTTGGAGTCAGAAGACCTGCGGTTTGAATTCTCTCCATCACTTTGTGACTATGAGCAAATCATTTAACGTCTTAAAATCTTATCGCTCTCATCTGCAAAATGTCAATAATAGTGTTTGCACTGGCCACCATACGGGGATGCTGTGAAGATCCAATTGGATCATATTTGCAAAGCATTTGGTTATCATGTACTCTAGAAATACTCTAGACATGTGAGTTCTTAGATGACCGACCAACTGAGTGTCATTACTGACTCTCATTGTAGCTTCTCAGTGAAGAATGTCGGAAATCTGTTATGTAAACAGATGATGTTAGTACAAGTGCTGTGTTTACACAGTGACTGGTTATGCATTTAGTCCACTTAGGAGATAGTGCCTTAATTATGTCTAGGACATGACTTTCTCCACTAACACCCTGCCCTGATGCCTTATCAGGGTGGGCAGGTGATCTGGCTTCTTGGCAGCTATGTTAGCAGAGCACAAGCTTTGACTTTGAGTATGGCCTGAGTGAAGAACTTTTATGTCTAACCCAGGCTAGGGAAGTCAGAGAAAATCTTTATCAGGATAGTTTCAGGATGATGCATTTTTTGGTGGAAGCAACTCTGGAAGACCATTTGCTAAGTCAGAAATGGGGTTGTCACCATATTGGTGGAAAGAATGGCTAAATTGTAAATCCTTGACATACTCAAGTTATGAGGGACTCAATAATAATATGTGTTCTTGAAACAGTCCATTTTGACACTCTACATTCTATATTTCTGCATTTATTTATTTGTATGCATAGTGTTTTCTCCCATGGGTTCTCTTGCATAGTATCTCCCCTTTAGTGGCTAACCACTTGATTAATCTTCCTATAGACCTTTTTACTCAGTCCCTCGCACAGTTTCTTACATTTGTAGGTACTCAGTAAAAGTCTTTTGAATTAAATTCAATGATGCTAAGGTAAATTTTCTTTTTTAGCTGCTTCTTCTTCTTCTTCTTCTTCTTCTTCTTCTTCTTCTTCTTCTTCTTCTTCTTCTTCTTCTCTTCCTCCTTCTCCTCCTCCTCCTCCTCCTTGTCCTTCTCCTTCTCCTTCTCCTCCTCTTCCTTCTCCTTCTCCTTTTCCTCCTCCTCTTCCTCCCCCTTCCTTTTCTTCTCCTCCTTCTCTGCCTTTTCCTTCTTCTCCTTTTCCTCCTCTTCTTCCTCCCCCTTCCTTTTCCTCCTTCCCTACCTTCTCTTTTTTCTTCTCATCCTGTTTGGCAAATCATGTTTGCTTTGGGTAGAGGGTACACAAACACCTAATATTCCGGGGATGAAATGAGATTTGTTTTTTTCCCATGCCTCGCTGCTACTCTTTGAATATTATTCTTAATGTGTTTGGGAAAATTTTTCTTGTTCAATGTGTTATTTTTAAAAGGTGTATTACTTTCTTCAGTGGGTTTAAAAATACTGATTTTTTTCCAAAGTATTTTCAGTAGGAATCCCTGATATTACATGGATTTCTCAATGAAAAAAGGTTCTAAGAGTCAAAAATATTGATTTTTACACAACTTTTCAGAACTACACATATTCCCACTTAAGTAAGCTCAAATTTGAATAGCTTTAGTCTGAATTGCTTTGTAAGTTATTAATTGTCCTCAATGGTAGGAACATTGAGTCAGTAATTTTCAATATGTAAAGGGTTGATATCTACATATATTCATGATGTCATTGATTTTGAACTGGAGAAGACTTCAGATGCTCTCTAGTGCAAACTCCCACTCATTTTGCTGATGATCAGACAAGTTAATTGACTTCAATAGGTGGCAAAGAGGAAGTGGAAGAGCCAATATTCAACCCAAGATCTTCAGACTATAGACTTAGCCAACTTGCTTTAGCGCTAGAACCAGATAGGTGGCACAGTGAATAGAGTGCTGGGCCTGGAGTCAAGAAGACTTGAGTTCAAATCTGACCTCAGAAACTTACTAGCTGTGTGACACTGGGAAAATCACAACTTCTGTTTGCCTCAGTTTCCTCAAATATAAAACAAGGATAATAATAGTACCTATGTCTTAGGGTTGTTGTGATGCTCAAATGAGATAATATTTGTAAAACACAGCACAATGCCCGGCACATAGTAGGAGCTTACTAATTCCTCCCTTCATTACTTTTTTTCCCACCTTGCTCTGTACCATGCTGCCTTTATTCACTCGCTACTGAAAATGTTTTTGTTATAGCTGAATGAGTATATACCATAAAATATTTGACCCAAACTAATTTTGTGGTCTTCATGTTGATACAACCTGTTCTACTCTATGCGTGTATATATATATATATATATATATATATATATATATATATATATATATATATATATATATATATATATATATAAAAGTAGAAACTTGGTGATACGTCCTTGGGGGAAATTGATTGATGGTTCATCTATAATATATTGCACTTTTTGTTCCTTTTTGCTTTTTGGAGGGCAATTGGGGTTAAGTAACTTGCCCAAGGTCACACGGCTAGATTTTTATTTGTTTGTTTCTTTGTTTGTGTGTGCATTAAGTGTCTGAGGTCACATCGGAACTCAGGTCCTTCTGACTCCAGGGCTGACGCTCTACTCACTGCGCCACCTAGCCACCCCACGCTTTCTAAATATATATATTTTACATAGCCTTATATGTACCTGGTGTCTCCTTTGATAAAATGTGAACTCCTTGAAGGTAGGGACTATTTCATTTTTGTCTTTGTTTCTCTAGTGCCTTGGAAAACAGCATGTGTTTGAGATTTTGGTGGCTGTGGGGGGGTGTCAAGCTCAAAAAGAAATGGGGACTGCTAAACATACATAAAGATCCCTGTGGATACATATTAACTTAGAAGATCACATATTAACATTATCTATGTTTTACTGTATTTTTATTTATTTATTTTTTTAGTATTTCCCAATTACAATTTAATCTGGTTCAGACCACAATGGGGATGTTTCTGGGGATGTTAGTGTGTTGCTGGTTGTGTGTTTGATATATCTGCTGTAGATATTTAAACAGGAAGTATGAGCTAGAGGGCCAAGATGATGGCATTTTATACCTGTGGATGGAAATGTTGGTTGAAACTTGCCTCGAATGCAAGGATAGCTGCAGATTAGTCTCTTTGTAAGAAAAGGTACTCCTGGCTCTTGATGTAACCATGGTGGATTCTACAGCCAATGTGAGGTGTGGGCTGCTGCCAAAGGGGACTCTAACAGGGAAAAGCAAAATCTTTTCCAGTAGTGAGGGTCTCAATTATAGTCATACTAGCTTCTGGGAGCTGCTATGTTTTTTATGATGAACAATGAGGTACCTCCAGAAAGAAAATATGGAATACCTGAAATTTGCCCTTAAATTTGATAGATGAATTTTTCATAATCATTTACTGACCACAATGAATTATAATATACCCTGATGAATGGCTCAATATTGCTTTCCCTTTTAAAGATTTTAAATTTCTATTGATATCTCTTGCTTTTACATCAATTTTTTTCTGAATAAAATCCCCTTCCTTCCTCCTAATCCACAAGCCGTCTCTTGAAAGAAAAAAAATCAAAAAGAAAGAGAAGAAAATAAAGAAAGCAGCTGAGCAAAGTCAATATTACTTTCCATAAGGAGATCCATGTGTGCTCTTGTGCAATAAAGCCATAGTTGTAATCAGTCCATAAAGTTTGAAAAGCATCCTTCTGGATGAAAATCATTTTAAGGAAGTCAATCCAAGAACCTGCCTCTATATTTATTACTATGTGTAACATGCTCCAGTCATTTCAGCATATTCATTTTTTTCCACTAGTGTCCTGACCAAAATGCTCATGATAGTAACTATGGTTAAAACGACAGACTCCAAGGTATTGCAAAGAGATATCATATTAAGCATAATTTTAGCAGTTCCACAGTTTAAACAATATGTATATATCATATTACCCCTTCAGTAGATGCAACTTAAGATTTAGGCTGCTTTTACACTTCCTCTGTAGTTTAACAAGATTGCTGTACTTGAAAGTCAGATGTCTTTTGCCTCTCAGATTATAGAGTGCTTTTAATTTTAGTACTGTAAAATTAGAATAGGAAAAGGAAGGAAAGCTTGAGATTATAGCTATTAACTAGATTTTGCTATATGGACCATGCTATTTTATGTACACATATATAAATACATACACACAAACATAGAAATATATATATATATACATATACTTACGCATATATACATAGAAGCAATTTTATATATATATATATATGCTTAAGAAAAAATTCCCCGCTAATATTATTAGTGCTAATGTTACTTCATTTAAATTTTTTTTGGAGACCAGATCTCCCTGTTACATCCAGCCTGAATGTGCAGTAACCACCCATGCACCTGATCCTACTACCATTGGTACAGAAGCTTGGAATTGCTCTATTTCTTACATGGACTGGTTTGTCCCTCCTTAGGCAGCCTGGTGGCCCCTCGTTTGGAGGGGCTCACCGTATTGGTGCCACACTTAGTATGAATACTCAATCAGCTTAGATAATTACATTTCAGATCTCCTGAGTTCAAGACAAATGCCAACTTTAGCCTCCCCAGTAGCAGAGATTACAAGCTTGGCTTGATGTTTCGTTACTGAATGTGCTCCTTCATGGAAAAAGCTTCTTGGCTGGGATTATTGTAGGATCCTTCTACCGAAATTGCAACAACTTGGTATAGTCAAAAAGGGGAGAGAGAGTGATTTATCCTTCCCCCTCCTCAATTTTAAAACATAAAGCTTTTAGTTTTTCATCTCTTTTTAGCTGTTATGTATGCTGGTCTCTACACCTGCGTACATCCTTTTGGCCAATGAACAGTCAAAGATATTTTCAAATAAATATGTATAATTTACTTAGTTCAGCTGAAAAAGAGACAACTATCAGAAATGGCAATAAAAGTCACATAATGAAATAAGAATACTCGAAAATCCAAGGATTTTAGTGTGGCCCATTATTCATTCAATTCCTGGCAGCCTTTATGATTACAAATCACTTGATTGACTAACTAGACATTCTCCAAGTGAATTATGAATCAGGTTCATTTTTCCTGGTTGATAGTTGGTACATGCTGTAACTCTCCCACTTTGTGATATATCAAATTCTTGTAACAGTAATAAGAGATATAATCAACTCTTTATTTCAGGACAAATAAATTGCCTTTTCAAAAATGAAATGTGGTTGCTAACATTTTAACGGCACAATGTAATTCCTGCCTGCTCTTCTCAGGGTGGAATCCACAGTTATGACGTAGCTTTTGAGATTTTTTTTTACTCTGTAGAAGGATTTTCTGTTTGACACAGAACTCCTATTGACATGAGTTCTATAGGAGGCTTAGGCAGCCACTCCAGCCTAGGTTGCCTAGAAGTCACATTTTCTTCCCTCTGCAGTTAGTTATGAGAATGGAGACTGGGGGTGGGGTAGCTCTTACCATTCTGATGTAGTCTTTTGAAATGAACTAGACTTTTTCATTGAATACAGACTGCCCAGTAAGGTCATGATGTCCTCATCTGAAAAATGCTGAGCATTCTAACAGTCTTTAATAGGTAAGGTCTCTGTCGGCCTGAATCTCTAATTCTTCTGTACATGAAATTCAACCCAGGGGGTAAATTCTGCTTTCAAACACATTTAGTTTCCATTTGCTTTAATAGGAATTCTTCACATATAACCTACACTGGCAATAAGCAGCAGATTTTCTTTTTTTGCACACTATTGAAATTGTTGCTATCTTATCCATTCAAGCAAAAGAGAAATAATGGGTGCTTAATACTGTAATATTAAAAATTTGGGAATTTGGCTCCCAGTTCATCCACTATGTTAAATGAAAATGGTTCCTCTACTGAATTGCTTAATGCACAGAAAATGTAGGGTCACCCCTCTCCGCCAGAGCTATTGTGGGGCCTTTCTACTAAAAAAACAACTTGGAAGCATATGGCAAAGAAAAACTAATTCTACAATCCCTTGAAGGTAAAATATATCAATGTAATGAAAGGGCTGCCTATGTAGAGGACCCCAGAATTGGGTCACTTTACTTTTTCCCTCTCATAGCACATTAGAAAGGAGAATAATTAGCATTTTAGCATCCCAGAGCAGTTTTACTTAGTTCTTTGGTTTGCTTCTATAAATCAAAACATATTCATGAATAAATCTTAAATTGTTTATTAATGAGTTTCATCATCTGAAAAAGAAGGTGTATTTAAACAAAAGATTCTTCTAAGCATAAGCCACACTGTTAATTTAATTATAACTGCCTATACACTAGGCAAAATTACATAAACACAAATATAGGCACCTTTTAGAAGCTTTTATACTTTGTTCCAGTATTCTCTCTTCTTCTCACTACCCACCTCCCATCCCTCCTTAAAAAAAATATCTAAAGTCCTTGAATTTACCCCTTGGCCACCTTGAAATCTCATTTCTAATCCCCTAACACTCTTAATTATGTGCTCAGTAGTTCAAATTGTTATTAAACAGCTTTTATGGGATTATAATTTTTATTCCTGATTAGGCAATGAATATATATTATCAACTATTACATTCATTTAAAATTTGTGATTAAAGGTTTAATCCCCCAAAGATGTTTGTAACAATATAAGCTGCCCTGTATAATTGGAATTAGGGAATTAGAAACTTGATTTGAGGAGTGGCCAAAGGATAAATAAATTTCTAAGATATTACTTTAAAGTTTTTATAACTTTGGTTCTCTGAGAGGATCATAGACCTAAAACTGCGTCCCTTAATACTATTTGTAGGCTGGCCATTTGGTGTGTCTGGACGTCACATGATTATTGTACATTCAGAATGTGCATATAGGTATTTATACATTCATACACATACCGGTCACTTCTGTATGTATCCTTTTGCCTATTGAACAGTCAAAATATTTTCTAGTAAATATTCATAATTTATTTAGTTCAGATGAAAAAGAGACAACTATAAGAGGTGGCAATGAAAGTCACACCATGAAATGAGTGGCTAGTTTAGCTACATTTGGTATATTCTGATTAATGTAAATACCCAAATAAAATCTCTCTCCATTTTCTTCTCCCTCCAAATCCTACAAATAGTTTTTCTGATAACATAAAATATGTGTGTATATAAACATATGTGCACAATTTGTGCAATTCAAGTTAAATCTCCTTTTCTTCAGTCCTTTTTTTTTTTTTTTTTTTGCTTTTTGGAGGGCAGTTGGGGTTAAGTAACTTGCCCAAGGTCATACGGCTAGGTTTTTGTTTGTGTGTGCATTAAGTGTCTGAGGCTGGATCTGAACTCAGGTCCTTCTGATTCCAGGGCCGGCACTCTACTCACTACGCCACCTAGCCACCCCTCTTCAGTCCTTTTTTTGCAAGAAGTAGCTGGATAATCACCTCACAGGTCTGTTCTATTCTGCCTGTTTAGATACAGATGAAAAATTGGGCAACCAAAGTCGTAAGTGAGTTGGAGAAATTGGAGCGTTGTCTGGCATATAAAATAATGTAACAGTATGTTACATATGTATATGTGTATGTAAAGATAATATAGAAGTATATGTATGTAAATGTATGTGTATATACACTGGCATATATACTGTTTCCCCTATAGATTATAAGCTCTTTGAAGGCAGGGACTGCTTAATTTTCATCTTTGTATCCCCAGGACCAGATCTCAAATGCCAGAACTGAGTTCAGATACAGCTTTAGGTGCCTACAAGTTATGGACTCTAAGTAAGTCACAAGTTCTGGCTAAGATTTATCATCCATAAAATATAATAGCACATATTTCCCTGGGTGGTTGGGAAGATAAAATTAGATAATATTTATGAAACAAAACAAAGTGGTGTGTGTGTGTGTGTGTGTGTGTGTGTGTGTGTGTGTTTACTGCTTTGAAGTCAGCATCTTAGGGGTGGCCTAAGTTTGTTTGTTTGTTTGTTTGTTTTTGCTTTGTACATCTTCCTGGGGCAGCTAGGTGACACATTGGTAGAGTGCTAGCCTGGAGTCAGAAAGACTTATCTTCCTGACTTAAAATCACACTAACTAGCCATGTGACCTTGGATAAGTCACCTAATCCTGTTTGCCTGAGTTTCATCATCTGTAAAATGACCTAGAGGGGGAAATTGGAAATCACTTAAGTATCTTTGCCAAGAAAATCCCAAATGGGATCACGAAGAGGCAGATGTTATTGAAATGACTCAACAAGAAGAACATTTTTCCTGTGGTCTTGTGAAAAGAACTAGTCATAGGATGTGGATACGAAGGAAAAAAAATGGAGGCAGATTTAAAGGCTGCATACTTCAGGGCAAAAACTGGGCTGTGGTTGCCATTTACATTGATTGGACTAAGTGAATAGTGGCAAAATCTTGACTGTATTGTGTACTGTACATGGTCAGGAACACTCTGGGAGAGAGAATTTCTAAGTGAAGATGTATATTGGAAAGGCAGTTGAGAAAAAGGGGTAGACTACATGGAGATGGCATTAAATTTAAGAGGGAATGACTAAGGAAGAGTTTCCTGGTATTTGTTTTTTTAGATAAGTGTGTTGCAGATATATATTATAAATTAAATCTGCCAAAATGGACATGTAATCTATACCCTAACTGCTGACTTAATCTTTCCTCAAGTTCCTGATACAACTTGGCATTTCTGAAACACCCTTCAAAAAATCTCACATGCATTAATGTTAATTCCTTAATTTATTGCTTATATATGTGTATATGTGTGCCCTTCTAGGTTCATTTTTCTAATAAAAAGATGAAATAGAGAACCAAGCAACCTGGTGAATTCAATTATTATAGATGAACAATTTGGTCATCTCAGGTCAAATCCTATTTCCTCAGTTCTTTTTATAAGAATTATCTGGATTGCCCCTTCAAGTGTGTACATCCTGTCTTTGTAGACACAGTGTAAAAGTTGGGCAATTGGGGAAATCACATAGCCTCAGCTCTCTTGCTTGGCATACAAAATAAGCTAATCCCTACACTAGATTTCCCTAATGTTGACAGCACACAGCATCCATTGCCTAGTCCTTTCCTTTACCTGCTTTCTGGTAAGGGGATATGATGAGATTTTGTTTTGTTTAATTCTTCAGAAGGACTATATTATTCACAGTGGGATTAAAGGGTAATGAATGGTGAAAATGAGAGAATTCCGGTAACAATCAGTCATTTATTGCTTGAAGTACATGTAGAACGTGAGAAATTTCATGTGAATTTAAATGAAGGTGAAGAAACAAAATGCAGTAGCATTATTTATTAAATTATCATTTTTTGGGGGGGTTCTAGGCTTCCATTACTAGAATGAAGTGATTCTGTTGTAGAACCTCCCTCCATTAATGCAGACTGGTAATTAATCTGTAGTGTTTATTCTTTTTTTTTTTTTTTTGTCTTTTTGGAAGGGGGAGGGCAGGGCAATTGGGGTTATGTGACTTGCCCAAGGTCACACAGCTAGTATGTGTTAAGTGTCTGAGGCTGAATTTGAACTCAAGTCCTCCTGACTCCAGAGCTGGTCCTCTATTCTCTGTGCCACCTAGCTGCCCCTGTAGTGTCTATTCTTAGTTAGTTGCCAAAGACACTAAAAAGTTAAGTGACTTGCACATGACCCTTCATTTGCAATGTGGTGTACTAGACAGGTTACTGTACCTGAAGTCAGGAAATCTCCCCTCAGGCA
This sequence comes from Gymnobelideus leadbeateri, assembly GCA_011680675.1. NCBI lineage: Eukaryota > Metazoa > Chordata > Mammalia > Diprotodontia > Petauridae > Gymnobelideus > Gymnobelideus leadbeateri. The sequence continues at coordinate 102,320 of WOXC01012143.1, read as the reverse complement.
CTTACTAGCTGGGTGACTCTGGGCAAGCCCCCTAACATTTCTGTGCCTCAGTTTCCACATCTGTAAAATTAGACTCTGATGTCCTCAAAGTCTTTGAAGCTCTAGATTTTGGATCCTATGAATATATGTTAGATACATGAACTAAATCCTGGTCTCTCTGATTCCAGAGTTGGCTTTCTCTCCCTTGCTGCCATGTCTCTTCTCTGACTTACTATATTGAATTATATTTATATGTGATAGTTTAAGACCACTCATCTCCCTCGCTCTCAGTTGTTAATGTTAATGCTCTCTCTCCTTCCAATATCTACTTTGTATGTGCTTTTTATTTACTTATCAATGTACATATTGCATTTCCCCTCCCTCCTCAGCTCTGATGATGAGAACTTGAAGCCTTTGTAGCTTGATACAAACTGTTGGAGCTTGTGATCTTTTGCATATCCAGGGTTACCTTTTCTCTGTGTCATGAGGAGGCATATTTTGCATAAACACATCCATATTGAGCCTGTGTATAAACTAACAAATGCCTTTTGGGACAGGCAAAATTGAACTTTTTTTTTTGTTTAGTCATTTCAGCGTATCTGACTCTTTGTGACCCCTTTTGGGGGTTTCTTGGAAAAGATACTGGAATGATTTGCCATTTCCTTCTCCAATTTATTTTACAGACAAGGAAATGGAAGCAAACAGGTGTAAAGTGACTTGTCCAAGGTCACTCAGCTAAGTAGTCTGAGGCCAGATTTGAACTTAGAAAGATGAGTCTTCCTCACTCCAGACACAGAACTCTACCCACTGTGCCACCTAGCTGCACTAGAGATTAATTTACCAGAGCAGAATGGTTCCATTTTCTTAAGATCAGGCCACAAAACTAAATTTCTAGGGCCAGTAGGTCACTATTGTCCTCTCCTTTCCCTTAGATAAGGCCAAAGAGTACATATTATTTTTCAGTGCACCAGGCAAATTGTCTAATTACCCTTTATTATGGGAACCTTTAATAGCAACAAAACATGATAACTACATTAACTGTAATAATATTCCAAAAATCTGGTCTTTACCATATTTTTCTTCAATGAAACAATTCACATTGCTATCATTTGCTTTCCCTTGACTACAGACTTCCCTGAGAATAAGTTTGAGGAATTATCTTTTACTTAATTGTTACAGATATACTCACAGCCCTAATATGTGAAGCTAAATCTAACATAGGAACATGCTACTTCCCTTGGCTCTGTCAATATGACTCTTCTGTCCAGTTTCCTGCTCCCTCCTTTGGGATCATTCCCTGGCCTCCCACTTCCTGGGGACAGATCACTGGCATTCTGCCAATGATAAGGAGGCAGCATCATACTGTGAACAAATAATTTTTCTGGAGTCAGAGATTTGGGTTCTGATACTTACCTGTACGCTATGAGGCAGTCACTTAGCCTCCTTGGGCCTCAGTTTCCTTATTTTTCAAATGAGGGAGTTGAACTAGATTGCTCCAGAAGTCCTTCTGGTTCTAGATCTAGGCTCCTATGATCATTAAGACTTCTCTTTGGGGTCTAGTCTACAGCACCAAAGTAGTGTAGTACTGGGCCTGAAGTCAGGTAGACTCATCTTACTGAGATCAAATCTGGCCTCAGACACTTACTAACTGTGTGACTCTGGGAAAGTTACTTAACCCTGTTTGCCTCAATTTCCTCATTTGTAAAATCAACTGGAGAAGAAAATAATAAACCATTCCAGTATCTTTGCCAAGAAAACACCCAAAAGGGGGTCACAAAGAGTCATACATTACTGAAAAAATAGATGAACAACATTAGCTACTTAGGGTCAGACACCTGGTCTCCTGCCCTTGATCAAGGACTCCATGGGCTCCTGGTATCTGTTGGTTGGCTCATCTGTCTCCTTGAGCCTCCTCACCATTGACAACTATGAAAATAATATTGTATTTGGTAGGTGAGATGGAAAGCTATTTATTAACTCAGATTATTTGATAACATAAAGGGCTAAAATAGAAAGAGTGCCTACATAAGGAGGAGAGATATCGCCAGTGAAAGAATGACTGTGGGGCACTAGGTGGTGGAGTGAATGGAGTATCAGGAAGTCAGGAAGACCTGAGTTCAAATCTGGCTTCAGATACTTAACACTTACTAGCCATGTGACCTTGGGCAAGTCAATTAACCCCAATTGTCCTACCTTCTCCCCTGCAAAAAGGAGAGAGAGAGAGAGAGAGAGAGAGAGAGAGAGAGAGAGAGAGAGAGAGAGAGAGAGAATGAATGGTAAGAATCATAAAGAAATTTAAGGCTCTCCACAATCTGCCTCTGACCTACATTTATAGCTTAATCTCACAGTGATATTCTTCACATACTCTTAAGATTCTGCTGAACCAGACCACTAGCTGTTCTTTCAATCTGACAATCCAGCTTTTCTTGCCTCTGGGCTTTCTTCTAAGCATGGGATGCACTCTCTCCTCATATCTGCCCTCCAATATCCTTATGTTTCTCCAGGGTTAAGTTCAGGTACTATTCCCCTCCATGAAGCTGTCTGATCATCCCTCATCATTAGTTTTCAAAGAAACTCTCATATTTTTTTAAAAAATAAATTTACTATTTTTTACACATTCAATTAAAAATTTTAGCTCTGAATTCTCTCCCTTCTGTCCCTCCCTCACCTACTGAGAAGGAAAGAAATGTGATAGCAGTAATACATGTGAAATCGTGCAAAGCATATTTCCATATTAGCCATGTTACCAAAAAAGGAAGAAAAATAAAGTGAAAAAATATGCTTCAATCTGCATTAAACTTCATCAGTTCTCTCTTTGTGGATGTGGATAGTATTTTCCATAATATATCCTTCAAAACTATTTTGGATCATTATATTGATCAGAATAGTTAAATCAGTCAAACTGATCATTGTACAATATTGCTATTACCATATACAAGGCTCTCCTGGTCCTGCTTACTTCACTTTGCATCAGTCCATATAAATCTTCCCAGGCTTTTCTGAAACCATCCTGCTGGTCATTTCTTATAGCATGATTATATTCCATCACCATCATATACCACAGTTTGTTCAGCTGTTCCCCAATTGATGAGAATTTTTCTTAAAACAAATTTTATTTTGAACTTGAAAAATACCAACAAAATGAGCATCTTCAGATATAAAAACAAAAAAAGAAGATTCTATACATAACCACGACTCTCTGTTTTAAGGGGGGGGGGAAGTATATAAATATTAGTTCCAAAGCTATTTTATTGATCTGTATTTCCCTTCGATTTTCCTTCTACTCTCTTCTGTATATTTTGAAAAACTTCATTGATACTCTTCTTTCTTTTCTTTCACTATCACTAGCCCCTTCTCTCCTTCTATTCTTTGGTATAACAAAGAATTTTGCCATGACTGTTTTTGTACATATCCCTTCCCTTAGTTTTTAGTTATCTCTCCCTCTACAAATTACTTTTACTTCATTCTTCTGTACATATATTTCCCCCGTAGAATCTAAGCGTCTCAAGGGGAGGTATTGTTTCATTTTTGTCTTTGTATTCTAAGCTCCTAACATAGTGCCTTGAAAATAGCAGATGCTTAATAAGAGTTGAATTGATTCTGGGATAATAATGTCAGTAAGGCAGGCAGAAGTTAAGAGGAAGAGAGACGGGCTGGTGCAAAAATTACAAAAGAGTGAGTTGCCCATTCAACTTCTCCCTTTATCTTAATGTGGAAAAGCAGCACACATCAGAAGGGACTTCTCCCTATCAAAAGCCATTTGTTGGGCGTCTTGACACTGATATTCTTTGTTTCTATGAGATATTTGCCACAAATAGACATATCCTGAGGATTTTGTTTTAACTTTTCTAGGTAGATATAATGAAGGAAGAAGCAATAACTCAATCTTTCTCCCCATCCCTTTTTTGCCCCCTACATTTTTTTCTTCCCATTTACCTTATAGGCTAGAAAGTTAGGTCCAATCTAATAAGGTGAAATTGAATAAATATAAAAATAAAATCATAAACTTGGATTAAAAATGTCAACTGTGCCAAAAAAAAGGCTGGGTAGGTGTGGTTAGACAATAGTTCTTCTGAAAGAAGATGGGGGGAAATGCTCAGTATGAACCAGAGATAAAACCAGGTCAGGGCAACTGAGACTTTACTCCAAGTTTGGAAGGCCCTGGTAGTGCTTATGGTTGTGTTCATTTAAAGGAATAAAGAGGTCTAGAGTTTGGTGACATAGGATAGTTTGAGCAGCTAAGTTCTGGAGAGGCACACCTGGCCCCAGCCCTTCTCCCCTTGTGAGCTCATTGCACACAACTGGGGGCTCAGACTCCTAAACAACCACAGTGGGACGGAGTAAGAGAAGTGCGTATACAAGCCATTCAGAGACTACACCCCAGAGATTCAGATTCAGTACAATAGATAAATGTAAGAGAGTTTCAGAGGGAGGCAACTAGCAGTTGTGAGCATTTGGGAGATGCTTAGTGTAGAAGATTGTGCCTAAGCTGCACCTTAAAGGAAAAGATGGACTATGTGAGTGGTAGGTAAAGAGGGAGTGCATTCCAGGCATGGGGTATAACGGCCAGCGCAAAAGCCTAGAGATGGAAGATGAAATGTTTGTGTGTGAGAAACAAAGAGAAAGCCAGTTTGGCCAGATCAAAGAGTGCATCAGTGCCAGTAATGTTCAATGAGGCTTGAAAGGTAGGTTAAGGCCAGGTTATATATGACTTTCACAGCTAAACAGAACATATAATGTTTTATTCTAAAGGCAATAGGAAGGCAGTGGAGTTGATTGAGTAGGGGAGTAACATGGTTAGATCTTTGCTTAAAGAAAATTATCTTGGTAGTAGCATATAGGATGGACTAGAGCAGAGAGAGACTTGAGGAAGGGAAACCAACTAGGAGACTCTTGCAACAATCTACATCAGAGGTGATGAGGGATTGAACTGAGGTGGCAGTTGTGTGAGTGAAGAGAGAGGGGGTCTATGTTGTGAAAGCAGAAACAGTAAGACTTGGCAACTGATTGGATATGTGGAGAAAGAGTGAACGAGTTGTTGAGGACAATGCCTAGGTTACAAATCTGGGACACTAGGGTACCTTCAACGGAGATGGGAAAGTTTGGAAGAGGAGACGATGTAGGGGAAAAGATCATTATCAATTTCTATCCCACCCTGAACTCTGGTTCTGCGTGTTGGACTTACGGAATTGAATGACTTACTGGTATCTCAAACAAAAGATGAACAAAACAGAAACCATTCTCTTTCCCCTAAATACATTCATTTCCAAATTTTCTTGTTTCTATTGAGAACACCACTACACTTTCAATCTCCCAGGTTCACAACCTCAGCTTTGTTCACAAAGTCACTATCATTCACTCCATGTAGCCAATCAGTTGCCAAAGCCTGCCATTTCTACTTACTAAGTTTCTACCTACATCTCTCACTCTTTCCCTTTCTTTCCACCTGCTGTACTACTACTTGTTTTCAAACCCTTATCAACATTCTCCTAGACTATTGCTCTTTAATTGACCTCCCTGCTTTGTCTTTTCCCCACTCCAATATGTCATCCATACATTTGCAAAAGATGCTTTTCTTAAGCATAGATCTAATTCTGTCACTCCTTCCCCTACTCAGTAAATTCCACTGTGAATTCCTTTGACCCTTAGGATAAAATATAGCCTCCTCTGTTTAACATTTAAAGTCCTCTACAACCTGGAATTAATTCTGTCCTTCTAGCTTTATTATGCAGTCCAACTGACTTCTTACTGTTCCCGATAAATGGAACTCCAAGGCATTGACTGCCCCCATGCTTGGAATGCACATTTTCCTCTGCCTCCTCTTAGTTAGAATCCATAATCTTCTTCACTGAACCCAAATGCATTCCCCTCTATTCTATTCCACACTGAATGCACCTTTGGTACTGCTAATCCTAGGTATAGTTTGTCGTGTTTGACCCACACTCCAAAATTCCTATTTATGGTTCTGATTTGGTGGATAAAAAGTGCATGGAATCTGAGATTTCATTAAGAGAGTCATAGGATCCAGAACTAGGGAAGTGACAGTTCTGGTAATACTCTGACCCAGTCAGAATATATCTAGAGCATGGTCAGTTCTTGCTATCCCATCTTAGGATGGGCATCAACAAGCTAGAGGATGTCCAGAGGTGGGCAACCAGGATAGTGAAGGGTCTCGAGGTCATGCCATCTGATAAGTTAAAGAAACTGGGCATGTTTAACTTAGAGAAGAGAAGACTTAGGAAGTGCATTTGAAAGGTTGTCATATAGAAAAGAGGAGTCAGGCTTGTTTTGCTTATTCACACAAGAATGAACAAGTAGCAATAAAAATTAAAATAGCCAATATTTATATAGTGCTTACTAAGCACTTGACTAAGCATTCTGCAATTATTCTCTTGTTTCATCCTTACAACAATCTTGGCAGGTAGGTGCTATTATTATCCTCATTTTACAGATGAGGGAACTGAGGCAGATTTTCCCAGAATCATGCAGCTGGTAAGTGTCTGAGTGAACTCAATTCTTCCTGACTCCAAACCTGGCACTCTATCCATGGTGTCACCTACCTGCAATGGATAGAAACGACAGTTCTCTGCTATTGCAAAAAACATTGCTATATATATATTTGTGCTGATTTCAAATATGATTCTGTATTTTGCCCATGACCTACCATTTTCTTAATAAATAAAATCGAGCATGTTTAACTCATTTAAATTGTGGCACCTGATGGTTTCCTGTTGTATTTCACTGGTGGAGCATTCTTCACGTCCAGTGGAGGTTAGCCATTATGTTTGTACTTTGCTATCACTTTTCCATTGTTCTGATATCTTGATGGAAGTATTCCCTGTTCTCATCACTGATAGGACCTACGTTTTCCAGGAAGAAGTACAAATATGAATCTAAGAAATGGATCTTAAATGACCAATTATGGATCATAATCTTATATGTTTTATGAGGATCATGGATAATTTCTTGATATATTTCTGCATTATAGTCTCTACCCCCTTCCCCTGCCCAAATTTTTGGTCACTTTTAAAAATGATGCCTATATAGTTCTGTTAACTTAATTCAACTTTTCCTCAAAATGTTTATCTTTTATTACTTTCTTTATAATTCCTCTTTGGTTTTAGCCTCACTGATTTTTGGAAATTTATTTTTCAGGTAAAGAAATCATCATCATTTCGATTCTTCATCTTGACAGAACATTTCAATAGATCAAGTTGAATGCTCAGTGGTGGTAAGAAAAAAAAATTCAGGACTAATGAATGATTGGCACATTTTTCTTCCCAGAATAATTTTTCCCTCTGAGGCCAGTATTATTTAATGTAGTGATTTTTTCTGCCTCTGCTGCTCCATTCACAAGTAAAACATCAATATTTGATACATTCAAGTAATCCTGAGAGACAAAATAATGGAGTTGACATAGCACCAGGCTCAGTATCAGGAAGGCCTGCATTCAAATTCTGTCTTTGACACATACTGGCTATGTCACTCTGGACTAGTCCCTTAACCTTTCAGCACTCTGAGCAATTCTCTAAGATTATAATTTTCAGACAAAGTGCTGACCTGCATTTGTTGAGGAAATTCCTCTCTGGAAGCCCCCAGTGAAGTCATACACCTTATCTCTATGTTGTAATCCTGGCAGTAGAGGGAACATTTTGAGATTACTGCAGAAATTCTAAGAACACTTTTTATAGTAAATATGTCTCAAAAGAAATTTCATGTTTTGAACATATTTTGTTGACCTCTTGCAGGAACTTAACTTAATCAGCTTAATTTTTGAATAAAATCACGAGGTTGTTTAGGTCTCCTTGAGTTATTAAATGCAAACTTAGAGACAAAATTTACTTCAAACGGGAGATTTCTGCCTTGCTCTTCTCTTACCTCGTCTCTGAGTATCACTGGCAGACTCTGAATCTTCAGGTTCATCTTCATTCAGTTCTCTGCTTCTGGTGATTTTGGCATCATGCTATTTGATATGTTTAGAATTGGAGGAAATCCTCTTGATTTTTTGTTAGGAAAAGGTAGCAATCTGTGAAATGGACCTTTTGTTTTCTCCAAATTATATGATAGGCTCTCTGTATCAAGTCATTTAGTGGTGAAGCACAGCGATATGCCATTAGTAAGGGATCCAAACTTTGTTGTCATCATCTATCTTACAACCAAAATACATTCTCATGGTTTCTCAATTAGTGGAGTAAAGTTTTGTCTCTGACATTTAAGTTATCTTCCTGCATACAAAACAATAACTACTGAACGGTTGACACACTTTTGAGTCATATTGAGAATTTAAGTAGCAAATACCAACATTCAGAGAATACAAGGCCCTTGAGAAAACAGGATTAGAAACAATAATGATGTTTACCAAAATGACACCCAACACACAATTGATAGAACAGCTGTTACATATTGAGAGTTTTACCACATGATTGAACACTCTTGAACATGTCTTAGCCTGCCCAACCACATAACACAGAAGCTGCAACTTCACACCATATGCAAAGAATAAGCCATCTAGTGACTTCTCACTATATCCTCCTAGCCTGTCCTCAGTCAAGCCATGCTTTATTACCATCTCATACTGAATAATTTTTGAAAAAAAATTTACATGTCACTCAGTTATGGTGGATGATAAAGACATTCTCTTTGCATTTTGAATTCAGCATCAAAAATACAGAAAAAACATCATGAAGTTTTCATGTGACAAACTACAAGCAGAACAGTGATGGCGGTGTGGTCAATAGAGTAGATCAGAAGTGTCAGACACTAGGCCCTTGCTGCCTGTGTCCAGCAACAATAGTGACATCCCCTCCAGATTAAAATGGTACTAGGAAATAGTTGACAAAATAAATAAAAATATAGCAAAATATAGACAACATTACATTTGAACGTGGCCATCAAGGATCCTTACATATGGGTCGGTGGCCCTTATTTCTATATGAATTTGACACCACTAGATTAGACCACACATCAATGACTCAATGATTTTAGGCTACTTTAGATTTCAATTAATGATTCTTTTTTTACATTTCAAGATATTCTCCTGAAATATTCTCTTGGAAATTGTGGAATTTTAGAATAAGAAATCTTAAGAGATCATTTAGACTAAACCCTTAATTTGACAGATTGGGAAAACCAAGGTCCAGGGAGGTTAAGATTTGTACAGCTAGTTAGTGGTAGACCATAAGCACTTCACGCATAGAATTACTCTTTGAACAATTAACAGATTTTCTTCTGAATATGACAATTGTGGAAACTCATGGCAGGTTTGTGGGTGATATGAAGGGATATCTCTTTTCTCTCCAAGATAAAAAGAGGCTAATGTATAATTTCTGTGGTTAGTTCCTTTTGCAGCATTTAAATTATTTATATTAAACTGATAATAACAATAATGATAATAGCTGGCACTTATATGACACTTTAATTTTTGCAAAGCACTTTACATCTCCTTTAAGCCTCACAGTGACCCTGTGTTATAACCTATGCAAACTACCACCCAAACTCCAACAGGTTGTTCATATTCTTGAACTTCGGGAGACTCAAAGACCTGACATTTCCACAAATTTTATCTCACATTTTCTCTTTTACATGCTATATCATATTTTAACCACAGATTCCCTTAAGACTTTTTTTTCACTTTTTACTTTCATTTGCATTCCTAGCATTTAGCACATAGTAAACCTGTATTTATAGGCTTAATGTCTCTCTGTCTGTCTCTCAAAAACACACACATACAGAACTATTAATATCATATTTTAATTTAATTTTTTAATTTTGCTTTTTGGAGGGTAATTGGGGTTAAGTGACTTGCCCAAGGTCACAGGGCTAGTAAGTGTTAAGTGTCTGAGGCTGGATTTGATCTCAGGTCCTCCTAACTCCAGGGCTGGTGCTCTATTCACTGCACCACCTAGCTGCCCCTCAACATCATATTTTTATAGAAAACATCTTTTAAAAATTTCTCCAGATTATTAGTGTGTCTATCAGCTTACCTTCTCTTCTGAACAGGAGTTCAACATCATCTTGTCACTTCCTGGTGACTTACTCCAAGTTAGCAGTCATGCTAGAACAGGGGTTTGCCCACGTTACTGTTCCCATGACTATTTGCTATGATCTCAAATGAGTGGTTGGGATATATTATTTTGTTGTATTCCTTGCCAATCATAACCATTCTTGGTTTTTTTCCCCCCTTCTTTTTCTCTAATCTTTTATTAAGGGAGAAAAAATTTTTATTTCTGGGCTGGGCTTTTGTCTCAGGTTTGGGGTGCAAATCTATCCAAATTACAACTCCTTCTTGAGTCAGTGTCAGACTTAATGCTGAGATAATCTCTTTATATTATTTGTATTATCAATTCAATAACTTCAAAGGGATTTTCAGTTTTAGGAATTCATCATAGCAAAGAGACATTGGCAAGTAGAAATGGGATGACATAGAAATAAAAAGAACTTTGAGGAGAAATCTTATAATTGCATATCATTCAAGACATTGAAATCTATGAGGCATGCTATTTAGGGTGTTCCAGAAGTCTTAGTAGAGTTTCAAACTATAAAAATTTAAAATTGCACTAAGATTTTTGGGACACCCTGTACATGTATTCTTCGTTGGAAGGATTCCAAGTCAGGTTAAACTCTGAAAAATCCAGCAGGTTTCATAATCCTTTTACAGAGGTGGCCCTCCAAGGTTAACAATAATATATATATATATATATATAAACATATATACAAGGGCAGCTAGGTGGTGCAGAGGATAGAGCACCAGGTCTGGCATCTGGAAAACCTGAGTTCAACTCTGACTTCAGACACTGACTAGCTGTGTGACCCTGGGCAAGTCACTTAACCCTGTTCACCTCAGTTTCTTCATCTGTAAAGAATTAAGCTGGAGAAGGAAATAGCAAACCACTCTAGTATCTTTGCCAAGAAAACCCCAAAAGGGGTCATGAAGAGTCAGACATGACTAAAAAATGGTGACACATACACACATATGCATATTTAGCTGTATCTTTGTAAGTTACAAAGCACTTTACCTACATTATTTCATTTAATCACTAAGTCAAATACTGACAATTTCCAATTTTGTTTTCATTTGTACTTTTATTAACAAGTAGCAACATTTGGGAATCAACTCTATATATACACACAGAGGATTTAGGTTTCGATCTCCAACAGCTGCATCTCTGAGGTCATCTATATCTTGGTAGTTAATACATTTAGCAGTCTTCCATAGTGCTAATCCCCTAGGTCTCTTCCTGAATTTAGTGTTATTAACCCCTACTCCTCTCTTCTTGAAAGATTCTTTTCCTTTTGGTTTTTGTGATTCATTCTCCTAGTTCTCTGCTCTTTCTTGCTCCTTCTTCTCTATCTTTTCCACTGATTCCTTTTTCACTTTTTTTCTCTCTAAACGTGGCCTTTTGGGTTTTTGTTTTTTTTTTTTTTTGTTCTCAATCTTCTTGTTTCTGTATTCTCTGCTTTTCAGGACCCATCTATCCCCATGGATTTATCTCTATATGTATAGCTTCCAAATTTAAACTTCTAGTCCTAACTTCTCCCTGGCCTCCTCATCTACATTTCCAACCCTACTCTGGACATCTTCACTTAGCAGTCCTGTCAGAACCTTAAACTCAACATATCCAAAATTGAAATCATCATCTTCATCCTCAGACCTCTTGAACTTTTTTGTATCTGTCAATGGGTTCAGCCAGATTTGAAATTTATTTGTGAATTCTCTTCCCTTATCCAGTTATTCATGAAGTCCCTCTTAATCATCCTCTCTTTTCTTTTTTAATTTTTCTTTTCTTTTTTTTATTCTCTCTTTTCCATAACCCAGTCTTCATTTTTTATCCTAGTTCAGTCCATTGCCCCCCACTTGTTATAATAGTTTCCTGACTGATCGTTCCAACTCCAGTCACTTTCCCTTTCTAATCCAGACCAGTTTTAAAAATCACAGATCTGTAAAAGTCTATTTGCCCACATCCCTCAATGGCTCCCTTTTGTCTGCTGAGTAAAGTCTAATATTTCCTTGCCATAATAGATAAAATCTGATCAAGATAAGAAAAAATTTGATTTTTACCACAAATGTTTTTTTTAAATCGAATAACATGTATTTTACTTTTTTGTTTGTTTTTAAATTTATTTGTTTATTTTTAGTTTACAAGATTCAATTCCATAGTTCCTTGAGTTTCAAATTTCCCTTCCCTCCCTCCTCCCACCCACCACAACGGCATACAGTCCAGTACAGGATCTTCAAATACTTTCACAATAGACATTAGTCAAGTTACAAAAGTGTATTGTACTAGATGGGATGAAAAATGGTAAAGAAGAAATAAAACCAAACAATGAAAAGAAAAGGATCAATTAGTTTTCTTCCATCAAAATTCAATCTCACTTCTTTCTAGTTATTTCTCTGGATGTCGAATCTCTCTCCTTTCTGAGTCTTTCGGGATTGACTTATATCACTATATTGCTGAGAAGAGTCCAGTCTGTCATAGTTGGTCATCAGACATATGTTGTGTCTGTGATTGTATACAAATTTTTCCTGGTTCTACTCTTCTCACTCAGCATCACTTTATATAAACCTCTCCAGAACCGTCTCCTCCTCATTTCTTTTTTTTTTAATTAAACAAATGCTTTATTACCTTCTGTTTTACATCATTCATTTCCGCCAGATTTTGAGTTGCAGTCATTTTCCCCCCGTTATTCCCCTACCCAACCTCCCAGAATAGCAGTCCCACAAGATATCGCTTCCTCTAATCTGCTCTCTCCCATACCTTCTCCCATACCCCCTTCGACTTTTCCATTAGAGGAAGGTGAATCTTTGTGTCCCAATGCCTGCACATTTTATCTCCCAATTACAAGCAAAAGAGTATTAATAATAGTATTTATATATATTTGAAACATTTAATGTTAAGACCTCAAATTTCAGATCCATTTCCTTCCTCCCTTGTCACCCATTCCCTCTGGGGAGATAAGTAATTCAGTATATGTTGTACATGTCTATCTATGCAAAACATTATCATAGTAAATATATTGTACAAGGCTGCTTATAATTCCCTCCCACTCATCCCCCCCCCACATGGTCCATTCCCTACATGATCCTGTCCCTCTTCTATAGTGGGTACTTCCAACCTCCCCTCCCCCCAAGGATGCCCTCCCATCCATCATCCCTCCTCTCATCCCCCTTCCCCCTATCTTGCTGCAGGTTGAGATATCCCATTTAGTATGTATGTCATTCTCTCCCTGAACCTAATTCAATGAGAATGTGGTTTTGCCTTTTTTGCCTTCCTATTCTCCTCCTCCCTTGCAACCACTTCCCCTTGCTTCTTCTACATGAGATAGTTTACCCTACCCTGTCTCGCCCTAGCCACTTTCCTCTCTCACCTCATAATTTCACCCCTTAAGTATCATCCCTTCCCAACAAATTCAATCTATGCCCTCTATCCATGTATAACTGTAAACATATATACATACACACATTCACATATGTATTCATATGCCCATATACCCTTCTTCCATTATTTTCATACTGAGAAAGGTTTCATCAGTCACAGTTATTGTTTTTCCATGTAGGAATGTAAATAGGTCAACTTTGATAAGTTCCTTTTGATTTCTTTTTCCTGATTACCTTCTCAGGCATCTCTTGCTTCTTGTGTCTAGATGTCAAATTTTCTATTCAACTCTGGTTTTTTCCTCAAGAATGCTTGAAAGTCCTCTATTCCACTGAATGACCATATTTTCCCCTGAAACAAGACACTCATTTTTGCTGGGTAGGTGACCCTTGGGTTCAGTCCCAGCTCTTTTGCCCTCTGGAATATCATATTCCATGCTCTTCAATCCCTCAATGCAGAAGCTGCCAGGTCCTGGGCTATTCTGATTGTGTTTCCACAATATTGAAGTTGTTTCTTCCTGGCTGCTTGTAGTATTTTCTCCTTGATCTGGGGATTCTGGAACCTGGCTATGATATTCCTGGGAATTTTCTTTTTGGGATCTTTTTCAGGAGGTGATCTGTGGACTCTTTCAACCTCTATTTTGCCCCCTGGTTCTAAAACATCAGGGCAATTTTCCTTGAGAATTTCTTGAAGGGTGATTTCTAGGTTCTTTCTTTGATCATGGCTTTCAGGTAGTCCAATAATTTTTAAATTGTCTCTCCTGGATCTATTTTCCAGGTCAGTGGTTTTTCCATGAGATATTTCACATTGCCTTCTAATCTTTCATTTCTTTAGATCTGCTTAACAGCATCTTGATTTCTCATAAAGTCATTAGCTTCCATTTGCTCCAGTCTAACTCTGAAGGAATGAATCTCCTCAGTGAACTTTTGAGATTCTTTTTCCATCTGGCAAATTTGACTTTTTAAGGCATTCTTCTTCTCATTGCCCTTTTGGGCCTCCTTTGCCATTTGAGTTAGTCTATTTTTTAGGGTGTTGTTTTCCTCAGTCAGGCTGTTGACCCACATTTCATACTTTTTCTGCATCCTTCTCATTTCTCTTTCCAATTTTTCCTCCACTTCTCTTATTTGATTTTTAAAGTCCTTCTTAAGTTCCTCTATGGCCTGCAACCTGCTCATGTTTTCCCCTGGGGCTTTTGGAGCAGGACTTCTGACTTCACAGTCCTTTTCCGGTCTATGCCCCCAAAATAGGAGTCTAGAGTTGCATTTTTCTGTTTCCTTTGCCTTGGCATGTTGCCACTTAATTACTTGACTTTTGGGCTTGTTGCCACACTATGGCTTTAAGGCCAGATAGAGGAATTTTCGTCCCGAATGTGTGGGGGGCAACTTCCGTTTCTGGCAAGCTGTAAACCCACCCACGACTTCCACCCTAGATCACAATCCAGATCCAGGGAGGTTAAAGCAAGAGCGATTACCCTGCATGACTGATCACTGGATCTCTCTACAATTCGCAGGCCAGGAGCTGGAGCTGCCTCTGAAAACTACAAAATAGCGTGTCTCCTCAGAGGCTTCTAGCCCCCAGGGGAGGGAGCTGAGGCATTCCCCAAATACAGGTCCCAAAGTCCATAGGACACTAACCTCTTACTTTGTCCTAGGCATGTCTATGTTGATAATTCTGAAGTCACCACAGCTGCTGGTGTTCTGGGGTTCCTCCAGCCGGCTGTTGGCCCTGCCGCCCTGGGGCTAAAACCTCGGCTCCTGGGGACCTCGGCTCTGGCTCGGCTCGGCTTTCTGTGCTCTGCGCGCTGCTGGCTCCCAGACCACTGCTCTGGTCCTTCCTGCAGGGCTGCTGGGCTGTCCTCAGCGGGAAGTTAGCTTCTCTGTGTCGTTCTGTGGGTGCTGGGGCTCCAGAAGTTGTTCAGAGGGGGTGGCTAGGTGGCGCAGTGAGTAGAGCGCTGGCCCTGGAGTCAGAAGGACCTGAGTTCGGTTCCAGCCTCAGACACTTAATGCACACACAAACAAAAACCTAGCTGTGTGACCTTGGGCAAGTTACTTAACCCCAATTGCCCTCCAAAAAGCAAAAAAAAAAAATAAAAATAAAAATAAAAAAGTTGTTCAGAGTCCTCTTTTACATAGTTTGGGGGGAATCTGGGGGCAGAGTGGCTTGGATGAGCTGTTTCTACTCTGCCATCTTGGCTCTGCCCCCCTCCTCATTTCTTATAGCACAATAATATTCCATTACATTCATATACCACAACTTGTTTAGCCATTCCCCAATTGATGGGCACCCCTTTAATTTCCAATTCTTTGCAACCATGAAAAGAGCTACTATAAATATTTTTGTACATATGGGTCTTCCTCCCTTTTCTATGATCTCTTTGGGATATAACCCTAGAAGTGGTATTCCTGGGTCAAAGGGTATGAAATTATTTATAGCCCTTTGGGCATAATTCCAGATTGCTCTCCAGAATGGTTGGATAAGTTCACAACTCCACCAGCAATGCATTAATGTTTTAATTTGCCCACATCCTCCCCAGCATTTGTCATTTTCCTGTTTTGTCATCTTAGCCAATCTGACTGGAGAGATGTGGTACCTCAGAGTTGTTTTGATTTGCATTTCTCTAATCAATAGTGATTTAGAGCATTTCTTCATATGCTTATAGATATTTTTAATTTCTTTCTCTGAAAATTGCCTGTTCATATCCTTTGACCATTTATCAATTGGGGAATGACTTGTATTCTTATAAATTTGACTCAATTCTCTGTATATTTTAGAAATGAGTCCTTTATCAGAGACATAGGTTGTAAAAATTCTTTCCCAATTTCCCACCTCCCTCTCATGTATTTTACTTTTACATTTGACAAATTCTCTTCTTGGTTTGAAATAAGGAAATCTTTTTCTCAAATTTAAAATTCCATAGTTAACATTTGTGAATTTTGGTTCCAACGTAACACGAACACATGAAAAACCACAGCAACTTCATTTTTATTCATGGAACAACAGGAAATAAAACACCATGATGGATTTTTCCTAACCCATGAAAGCTCACTAAAGGTTCCCTTGCTTTACACAACAAATATTCAGGAAGTTGGGTGTGCTTAGAATTTTTGGTAATCAAATCATGTCTTAATATGTTAAAGGCTTACAAAAGAAACTCAGACATGTTATTATTTGTAAAATGACAAAACCTTTTGTAATATGAATGACTACCTCCTAATTTACCTGTCTTGTACATTCAGGCTTCCATATATTGTTTTCTTAAAGTCATGTATCCACTAATGATTTCAGATGACTTTTTCCTCCAAAATATCACCAGTAATGAGCAAGTCAACAGCTTGGAGATGGTGGATCACAGAGGTTGGAGAAAAAGGGATGAAGCAAGGAACATCATCAAGTAAATGGCTGACAGCTGAAAATCAGACTAAAACAAAGGTGACATACTGTTCGGAAACAGCTAAAGAAGAGTGCACGACTTTGGTGTGTGTAGATGTAAACTTAGCAAAGTCTGAGACAGTGCAGCTGTTAAAATTACAAAATGGGAGTTATATTGGTAAGTGTGCATGACTCCCAAAGCTATGGTTCAAGTATGACGTTTGTTGAGTTTCACACCTTGACTTTGGTGGAGTGTGCTGGAAGCCCAAAAGTGAATTCACTCAGCGAGAATGACTTCACAGTTCAGCACCAGTTTCAACCAGTCAAAAATTCTGCCTTTTTGGCTTAACTACAGGAAGAGTCTGAAGCTCATGGTTTCTGTGACAACGCAGGGTCAGGTGACCTGGATATGTCCTGCCAAGCTGTTCCTGAGGAATAAATAGGCTGTTTGTAAACAGGACGGCTCAGCATTCTCTCACAAGATTTCAAGTTCACAAAGCATGAGGCAGCTGGGGGAAGGGTCAAAGGTGAAAGGTGACAAGCCATCTTGGGCCCATTCTTATGTGGAGCCTCTGGCTGCCTTTCAGACTGAGGCCTTGGAAATGTGCCATTGACAGACCTCTTGCCAAGGGATTTGTTACTGTGAGAGCTTGGCTTAGCAGGATTTTATTACAAAAATTGTCTTCGTTCTTTGACGGTTTATGAAAGTACGCAAAAGAAGAGAATTAAAAAGAAATGTATCTGTAGCAAACCTGTAACAAATTCACTTCCCACACAAAATATAATCAGAATAATGTGTCTTTTCTAGGGACAGAACTCTCTAAAACTGAATTTACTATATAAAGTATTAACTGGAAATTGTTGGCAAACCACATTCCAGAAAAAAAATTCATTAAAATAACCAAGAGCATTAAAAAGTGCTGACCCTTGGGATTGTTGCAGATTTTATGGATGCTATATAGCTCTACTGCCCCATGACCACCAGAGGCAGGGTCTTTGATTTAAAAGGTCTAGTGAGATATTGTAACGAATGAGCCCACTTACTCTTATATGTCATACTTGTCTTGAGTGCTAGGACATGGTATGTGAGATAAAGGAAAGAAAGGTAGAATTGGGTTTCTCAAATTTTCCTATTTCCCTGTAGAATTGTGCTATTGTAGTTGGGGGAGGAAGGTGGTTGCTGTTTCCTAGACAAAAATGTATCCCAGGAAAGCCAAACACAAAATAGATGTTAGGATTGGCTTTTCTGGGATAGCATAAGGCCCTTTAGCTACTTTTTTTTTTAATGCTCTAAGTGTTATATTAATTTACCTTAGTCATTTGCTAGATTTGTACTGTATGCCTGTGAAACTAAGAAACTGCTTATCTTCCATAAAGATCTTTATGTCCAGGTGGTTCTTCATGATTATGGGTTATTTTTTTTTTTTAAGCAATTGGGGTTAAGTAACTTGCTCAAGGTTACACGGCTAGTCATTATTTATGTGTGGGTGCTCATTTTCTGAGGCCGGATTAGATCTTGGGTCATCCCAACTCCAAGGCCGGCGCTCTTACTCACTGCGCCACCTAGCCTCCCCTTTTAGGGCAACTGGGGTTAAGTAACTTGCCCAAGGTCACACAGCTAGGTTTTTGTTTGTGTGGGTTAAGTGTCTGAGGCCGGCTCTGAACTCTGGAGTCCTTCTGACTCCAGGGCCGGCGCTCTACTCACTGTGCCACTTAGCCGCCCCTGATTATGGGTTATTTTCATCACTGGAATTGGAGGGGTGGCCTTATTGGAAGAGCTATAAAGTAGAGGAAATCCTTGAAGATGGGTACAGGTTAGATGAGGATCAATCAGGTAGCTAAAGTTTGAAAAGCAACATGGTTTAGTGGATATGGTGGCAAATTTGAGCCAGGAAGATCAGGATTCAAACCTGCTTCAAATATTTACTAGCTTTGTGACCCTGGGCAAGTCATTTCACTTCTTTCTGCTTTAGGTTTTTAAACTATGAAATGGAGGTGTTGGACGTGAAGTCTTCTAAGATCCTTGCCATCTTGACAACTCTAAAAGGAAGATCCAATGATTGGATTCCAGTGACAGATTATATTCTTTAAAGGTAACTCTAGAGCAATTATACAAACACATTTAGTATGAAATGAGTTCAATTAGAAAACATTTTAGGGAGAAAAATTGAAGAAGACCATGGTAGAAACCATCCCTTGAAGTCTGGTTAATCGTCATTATTAATGGTATGAAGTCAGGTAGGATGGGACCATTACACACTTGTTTAGTTTTTTGTTTTTGTCTTGGTTTGTGTTTTTACTTGTAGAACAATGAAAGACTTCTATTTTGTCTTTCAATAGAATCGTGTAAGCGGAATTATGTGAAGATTTCCCATTTCATGGACCTTTGCCAGTTTGCTCCCATTCATTTTCTTCAGAAAAGCTCAAAAATCATATTTATTACCTGAAGAATGGGGAGTCATTTGCCATTATCTTCCCTTTATAAGCTTTCTTGGGAGCACGAACACACACACACACACACACACACACACACACACATATATATATATATATATATATGAGACAAATTGGCAAATAGATTTCTTTTGCATCTTAATAATAAAATAATGCACATAGAGTGTTCTGTAAATCTTGAAGTGTTATGTTATTATTAAATATATTATATAACATAACAACAACAGCAATATTTTTCCCCTTGTGCAGGGATTTATGAACTCCTTTTATATATTATTTTTTGTTGTGCTCAAATTTGAGCATTTTGATGAAGTTGCCCTTTTGGTCTATATTTAAAAAGTACAAGCCTGGGGTGCAGAGTCATGTCATTCATTTCTTTGTATCCTAAAGAGCTTAATAATTTAAAAAAATTGTTTTTACTTTCCTCTAACAGTGGGACTGATCATAAATCAATGATGATTATATTATTGTTACCATCTCAGAATTCACATTTACACAGTGCTTTAAGATTTAGAAAGTGGGGGCGGCTAGGTGGTGCAGTGAGTAGAGCACTGGCCCTAGAGTCAGAAGGACCTGAGTTCAGAGCCGGCCTCAGACACCTAATCCGCACAAACAAAAACCTAGCCGTGTAACCTTGGGCAAGTTACTTAACCCCAATTGCCCTAAAGGGGCGGCTAGGTGGCGCAGTGAGTAAGAGCGCCGGCCTCGGAGTTGGGATGACCCAAGATCAGATCCGGCCTCAGAAAATGAGCACCCACGAATAAATAATGAGTAGCCGTGTAACCTTGAGCAAGTTACTTAACCCCAATTGCTTAAAAAAAAAAAAGATTTAGAAAGTGCTATGAAATAGGTAAAACAAATATTTTTATCTCTGCTTTGCAAGTGAAAACAAAAACAAAAACAAGAGAAATAACTTTCTCAGGGTCATGCAGCCTGCTCAGTGAATGGAGCACTGGTGCTGAAGTCAGAAAGACCTGAATTTAAATCCCTCCTCAGACACACTCATTAGCTATGTGACCTTGGGCAAGTTTCTTAACTTTTCACAGCCTCAGTTTTGTCATCTGCAAAATGGGGACAAGAATAGTCTCTACCTCCCAGGGTCATTGTGAGGATATTTGTAAAATGCTTTACGAATATTAAATCACTATGTAAATACTAGCTATTATTGTGATCATTTAAATTATAAGAGGTGGTACTTGAACACAGGTCTTCTAACTTCACGCCTCCAGGGCTTTTGACACTATACCACTTACCCTTTTATCAAAGAGTATGAATATTGGTAAAGAGTGTTAAAAATAATCTAGGGGCAGCTAGGTGGCACAGTGAATAGAGCACCGGCTCTGGAATCAGGAGGACCTGAGTTCAAATGTGACCTCAGATACTTAACACTTATTAGCTGTGTGACCTTGGGCAAGTCACTTAACCCCAATTGCCCTGCCTTCCCCCCTCCAAAAAATCCTAACTAATAATCTAGCCTACCATTCTTGTTTTTATTAGATGAGGAAGTTGAGGCTAGAGGGGCTGCTGGAAGGAGATTTAGAGGTCATCTAGTTCAATCTTCACATTTTACATATGAGGAAACAAGGTTCAGAAGTCACATAGCTAAGTTATTAGCAGAAGTGGGATGATAATTCAGATCTCTTGATTCTTAATTGAGGGCTCTTTCCATGACTGTAAAATTAAAAAAAAAACCATCATCCTAAGATCAGTTAGAATGCTTGTCAATAATTAAACCTGGGGCTATGGGTACCCTTTGAGAGAACATTTCAAATGCTGTCCTAGCCGCTGGTTTTGGTACAGTGTCTATCCCCTTTGTTGCTGCAGCAGATACTATCCCTGTACCAGCTTTTGCTGCTGCTTCAGCAGCTGTGTGTGACAGTTTGAACCTGGATTATTGGTCCGAAGCAGTCAGGACCCAGAAAGGAAGCAGGAAGAAAGCCATTGGAAAGGTGCTAGCTTGGCCATGGGCACTAATGGGCACTAAAGGACCTTGAGTACCCTGTCTTCTGGTTTAGTACTGAATAAAATGCTGTGTTTGATTCCTGATTGCTTGAAAATATCCTTATTTTGCTATTATAGGAAATCCTTCTATCAGTGAGGATCCCAACCCCTCCACACCTTAGACAGTCCTAGTGGTTTTCTGAGGACAAAAATACCCCCAGAAATAATTCAATCCACCACTAGTAGCTTATGTTCTGGTGAGGAGCTTCTCAATCAGCAAGTATTTATTAAGCACCTACTGTGTTTCAGGGACTGTTTCTAGGTGAGGATACAAAGGAATGGAACAGTCCCTGTTTTTAAGGTACTACAGGGAGGGGAGACAAGGTTTAGGGCCAATATCAGATAAAGGAGATGTAGGTCAATACAAAATACATACCAAAAAGAGAGGTAATTTTGGAGGGAGGACATTAACAGTTGAAGGATCAAGTAGAGGCTTCATGTAGAAGGTGGCACCTAAGCTGGGCTTTGAAGGAAGACAAGAAATTTAAGAGTTGGAGGGAGAGAGAGAGAGAGGGGAGAGAGAGAGAGAGAGAGAGAGAGAGAGAGAGAGAGAGAGAGAGAGAGAGAGAATGAGAGAGAGGGAGAGGAGGAGAGAGAGGGGGAGGGAGGGGGGAGAGAGACAGAGAGAGAGAGATGGAGAGAGAATGAGAGAGAGAGAGAGAGAGAGAGAGAGAGAGAGAGAGAGAGAGAGCATTGAAGGCATAGGGACAGGCAATACAACAACATGGAGACAGGAAATGGAATGCCATATGTGAGCAGCAATAAGAAAGTAAGAGTGTCTGGACCAGGGTTGGGGAAACTGTGACCCTCTAGGTCCTTGGATGCGGCATTTTTATTTAGTCCAAGTTTTACAAAACAAATCCTTTTATTAAGGGGATTTGTTCTGTGAAGTTTGGATTCAGTCAAAGGGCCACACTTGAGGACTAAAGGGCCTTGAGGCTGCAGGTTCCCCCTTCTTGCCACTGGGCTATAAAGTGAACCAAGAGGGGCAATACATAATAAGACTGGAAAGGTAAGAAGGAACCAGGTAGTGGACGGTTTTAAAAGGAAAACTTTCATATTTGATCCTGGAGATAACAGGGAGCCATTGGAATTTACTGAATAGGCCCATTCTATCCTTTAGAAAAACCACTTGGGCAGTTCTATGAAGGATGGATTGGAATGAGAGTCTTGAGACAGGATGATTAATTAAGGTGCTATTACAAAAATCTGGGTGAGAGGTGAGGAGAGACTAGGCTGGTCCTTTGATGACACACAAGGCCCATAGCTGAAGTCATTCAGCTTGGTAGGACTTGTCAGAGTTTGTGCTCCCTTGGCATACCCCAGGGAGATATTTAACCTAAGGTTATCTTTCCTGCACGATGAAGCACCAACAGGACTTTAATGGAGATTTAATTTTAAACAAGTAAATTTTTAGTGTGTGTATTCCAAAGCCCCTTGGTATAGGACTCTCTCTTTATTGGTGGAGCTGAATGCCTGCCCTCCACTGAGGGATGGTTTGAGTTGGGAGAGTGGAGAGAGCTTCAGCCATTGCCAGTCCCCTTTGGGACTCTCCAAGCTTCAAGTGTTCTTCAAAACTCCTCAAGCAGTAAGTTGCTTTGGGTACTTCTGGCTTCCAGCTTTGAGAGGAAAAATAGAAGAAGACCATCCTCCCTCAGGTTACTGAAGGAAGCCATGAGAGGAGTTGGCAGTGTCCATCTTGTCTCTAGCCCCAGCTTACTACAGGAGAGACTTCAGGGAGTTTCCTTCTGGGTGAGATCTAGAACTCTCCATCTTGGGTGAGATGAGTTATCTTGCTTCCATTGGGAGACCTCTCTCACTCTGAATTATCCGGGATATATTCTCCTACATATGCCTTTCTCTGATATTTTGCTGTGATTTGGAAAAATGGGTTTCTTTGCTCTTTGCTATGTGTATTCATTGTGAAACTGGTATTTGGTGAGAAAGGGGCCAAGTCTTGGATGTAGAGCTTGGAGGCCCTTTTCTCCATAATAATGACACAGAGATTGCATCATTAGTGATGAGCAGAAGTTAGATCAAACTTGATCATATGATCAAGACCAACAAGATTTAAGGGAGCAAACCCAGATACTGTTAGCCTGATACTCCACTCTCTAAGGAGAGCAGAGTGGCTTCCAGCCCCAACTTCCTGCTTCCCTTCATGGCAGAAATTAGTTTCCCTTGGAGAAGGGGAGGAGGGGGAAAGAGTCTAGTGATGTCTATTAGGCTTCCCTTTGAGCCACACAATACTACCCCAATGCTACAGATGTGGGGCCTTGCTAAATGTGCCAAAGTTCTAAATGTATTTATGCAACATAGTTTTTTAAAATGGAAAAAAAATCTAAAAAATAAGCTCTTTTCACTTTCTTCTTGACAAGACCTAAACAATTTGTTGCATTTTTGATGAATCTTCAACATAAATGAAGAGTAATCTGATAAAAATTAATTAAGCACCTACTATGTAGCAGCTACCATGGTAGGGATACAAAGAAAAGAGAAAGACAGTCCCTGTCCCCAAAGAACTCACAATCTAATTTGAGAAAATTATACATAAAAAAAAGTAGAAAAGCATTGGGAGAAGGAGAGAAAGGGAGGATACCCTGGAAGGGGAAGGACTGGAGGGAGCAGTGTTTGGGGCGTGCTGAGTCTGGCAGCTGGTTGGGAGTGCCCTCCATAGATGGAGAATCTGGATCAGAGGGAGGGAATGGCCCTGGGGCAGGGGATTCCAAGAGAGCTGATGTGATCTCACTGAAAAAGGAGTTTCTGGAGACAGTGATGAAGTCCAGGAGAGTATCCAGATGGGAAATGATGAGATAAGAGTGAGTATTGAGGTCAGGACACCAATTATAAAAGGTAATATCATATGAGTGTATACCAAGAAAGGGAAGAGAGATATGTATGTATATATCCACTATCACCTAATAACTAAAAGTAATCTTGAACTTAATATCTAATTAATCTTTACAACTCCAGATTAGGAGACTCTACAGTTAAGCAATTTATCTACTCCCCCTTAATGCTATGGTCTTTTTCTTCTGAGATTGCCCCCAATTTATGCTGTATAGAGCTTGTCTGTGCACGACTCTTTCTATGTTGTCTCCTCCATGATGAATGACTTGGAAGCAGGCGGTTTTGGCCTTTCTTTATATCCTCTGTTCTTAGGGCAGTGTGGGGCACATAATAGGGGCTTAGTAAACGTTGGCTGTTTTGACTTGGTATCATTGGCTTTGACTACCTAAGGAAAGGGGAAAGGACAACTGAGATAGTTTTTTTTTTTTTTTTTAGTAATTCAGGCAAAAAAAAAATATTAAGGAAAAAGGAAGGGGTTTTTGTTTGTTTGTTTTTACTGGTATACTCTGAAATCACCTCAATCAGTGAATATAAGCTCAGTCTTGGGATAACCGATTACTTAGTTTTTCACTGTGTATCTGTAGGACCAATCAGCCTGAGTCAATGTTGGGCCCCAATATAACTGATATTTCTTGACTCTTTATCTTTTTATCCTGGCAAATTCAGTCATCAATTAACCCTTGTCATCATCAGAAGGTTCCATTAGCCAAATGCCTTGTTTTAAAAGGCTGTTTCGGAATGACTTTCCTTCTTATTTCTCCAGCAGTAATAACAGAGCAGCTTTACCAACTGTCATTTGCATTATGTGAGAAATAAATAATCTTCAGCATCACCAAACCCGCCTAGCCAGCATATGTCTAACAAGACTACAGTTATACATACACACACAATATATGTATACAAAATTTCCTCTTCATTACTCACATCCTATTTTGAATTGTTCTAAGCCAAAAGCATGGATTGCCCAGACATACTGTTTATTTCACTATTGGTGTTATTTTTCAGCATTCCTCAAAGAAAGTACATTTTTTATTCCTTATATGTTGAATGCTAAAATAGCTGAATAAAGTATATTATACAGCTAATATGTCCCCATTTGCTTCTTAAATCAAAACTGGCCATGGTGAATCCTTTAATAGTGCAAAATGACAAATATGAGTGAGAATAATCTATTTGCTTATTTACTGCCCCCAGATATCCTAGGGTAATTCACAAATCTGACATCCCCAGATTCATAGTTTTTCACCGGGGCCTTTTATTTAGTTATAATGGATACCAAATCACAGTTACTTAGACATGTTTCCTGAGAAATCTGAAGAGGCTGGTTTCCCTTACATATTTCCACAGAAGGCTGTTGGCATATCTTCAATTGGTGTTTCACCTGTGTCCTCTTTCAGGCCATTTCCTTTTGTTTTTGTTGGGAGCTGTCTACATATCTGAGTTTTACTATAGCAGAACATATGACTTATGAGAGAGTATAAATATATGAATATATATCCCTAGAGCCCATAAGATAAAAATCTGACTCTAGATGGATACTTGCATCAGAATAAATGCCCCCTAATTTAGGTTAACACACTTTGCAATCAGAAAACTTTTGCTTTTCTTCTTGTTGAATGTTGGATTGGTTTCTTGTTGAATGAAGGACAACAATATGTCATGCTTTATACTTTAGCAAATGCTTTCATCATGCCAACCCTCTGAGGAAGTCAACACAAACATCATTGTCCCCTTTATGGATGAGAAAACTGATGCTCAGAGGTGAGAGATATAACCAGTTTCACACAGCTAATAAGTGTCTGAGCCAGAAATTGAGCCCCAAAATCTGATTCCAAGTCCAGTATTCTTTCTGCTTGTTGCAATGAACTTCATTTTATTTTTTATTTTTTGCTTTTTTGGAGGGAGAAGGTAGGGTAATTGGGGTTAAGTGACTTGCCCAAGGTCACATGGCTAGTTTTGTATTAAGTGTCTGACGCTGGGTTTGAATTTAGATCATCCTGACTCCAGGGCTGGTGCTCTATTTACTGCACCATCTAGCCGCCCCCTGCCCCCCCTCCCTCCCCCCAGCAAAGGACTTTAGCAAGTCTGGTTTTGTAGAAAGAGTATTAGGCTTGAAGTTAAACACATACACACACACTCTCACACACAATTAAACACAGACATGCACACCCTGAATTTGAATCCTACTTTAGACACAGATTAATACAACCACTCAGAGACTCAGTTTCCTCTGCTGTAAAATGGGTCTAACAAGGGGCTAGGTCGTGCAGTGAATAGAGCACCAGCCCTGGAGTCAGGAGGACCTGAGTTCAAATCTGGCTTTACTAGCTGTGTGACCCTGGGCAAGTCACTTAGCTCAACTGCCCTGCCTTCCCTCCTGCAAAAAAGAAAGAAGAAGAAGAAGAAGAAGAAGAAGAAGAAGAAGAAGAAGAAGAAGAAGAAGAAGAAGAAGAAGAGCCTAACAATGGGGACAGTACCTACTGTTGACAACTGTGAAGAATATACTTTGTAAATTCTTATGTACTGCCTGAGTGAGTGATTATTATTTTTCCATTTTAATGATTATTTTACTTTTCTAATAATTCCTCAAATTTGGTTATAAATGTTTTTGCATCATGCTAAAAAGAAGTAAATTCTCCTGTTTTTCCCCACTTTTTTGAAGTAGTTCTTGAAGTAGTCCTAGTTCATGGGAAACAGAAAATGGAATTGACCTTAAATTAAAAGTAAGACTAAGAAAAATATTACATGTCAGAGCTAAAAATATGTAAAAGTAAATGATCTAGTCAAGTGCAAAAAATAAAAATTTTAGACAATCTGTTTCTGACTACTTATAGGAATGATATCAACAATTGTATGACAATGTTCCCCATTAGAATCTATGAAGTCTTGATGTGGTATGGAAGTAACTCTGAGTCCTCAGAGGCTGGGCTTGTAAAGTGTTGTAGCAGCAAGCACCTCAGCATCCCCAGGGTGGCTGCCAGCACAGGTTCTTAGATCTGCTTCTTCAGAGGAAAACAACTCAAAATGGGTTAACAATCTTGCTCTAATCAATCAAACATATCATTTACCTAGTTCAGGGGGGAAAGTCAGCATCCCAAACTTCAGAGTATACAGAGGTTACAAGCAGAAATTACAAGAAGACAGAGAAACAAACATTTCAAGCAGATAGGCCTCCAACTGTCCAACCATTATATAGTCAGTTACCAGAGGGGGAAGCATCAACATCTGGATTTTTCAAAGCTGGGGAGCTCTCAATGGCTCTCAAAGCCGGTCAAATCACACAATACTTCTCAAAGTGAGCCCCAAAACAAAATCTCACATCAGGGATTATATAGCCTTCTCTTGGGTCAGAGAATATAACAACCCTCTTGACTCACTGTCCAATCACACAGCACCAAGGTGTGGGTGTTCTTGAAAGAGAAGCCTCCCACCACAGGTTCCAGGTGCTCTTAACCTAGGGGTGGGGAAGATCTTAAAAATTTACATTCCTATAACAAGTGTGGGCCCAGAAAGGTCTCCCTTTGGTTGAAAAGACTTAATGTTTTGAGTTCAGTGAATATGTGTGTGTGTGTGTGTGTGTGTGTGTGTGTGTGTGTGTGTGTGTGTGTGTGTGAGAACTAGACAAATAGAAGACCAGCTGCCAGATGAAAAAGGTTTTTGGTCATAACAACTCATGAAAATCATTTATTAAGAAGCTGTTGAGATCTGTGTTGCTGGTGGGAATATCCACACCAAAGAGACTGTCAGGTCTTTGAAAAATATTGGCATATTGCAGGATAGTTTTTAAATAAGAAGGACCACATTTTTCTTTTTGATACTTACTAATTCCCACAGAATTCAGTGGAATCTATAAGGTGTTAATAAGTTCATACTGGTTGTGACTAAGACCAAAAAAGCATTGCACTGAATTAAATCTTCAGACAGAGCAATGCTCAAATCGTCTTTCTATAAATAGCAAAGATCTCTGGAAACCTCTGCTTGGAAAAATGTCAACTGTATTTAGTCATCATAGATGAGTAATAACTCTAGAAATTCTCTTTTTTCTGTTCCTTTTTAGACTTTTCAAACATTACTTTGGTTTCATTTTTAAAAAGCAATAAACTATATTTTGACAGGATCAGTTTGGACAAAGTAAACTTGTAGTAGCACTTGCCATAGCCCCTTTGCCTGTAAAAGTTCCCATCTTCTCTTTAAATCATTTCAGACAGTTTGCTTATTGAGCATTCAGAAAAGCTGAAAAAAGCAACATGTACACGTCTTCTAAAAGGTTGGAACCGCACCATTCTTGAGAGAATAGAAGACATCATTTTGGAAAGTCTTCTTTGGAAAGTGATGTAAACACCTATGACTGGAGTGAAGGAAGTGGTTTTTTGGTGGAAAGGTGCTAGGAAAGACCTAATAAAAAGCACAGTTACTGGTAAAAATGTGGGACTGAGCCACTTTTGGATTTTTGGAATCATCATATTTCAGGAATTTGATAGATATTTTTGGATTTAAAAGTGAACTATCTTAACAACTAACCAGCCTGATTCTTTAACATTCTGTCTGCCTACCTTCTGCTCCAATTCCTCAACATGACCTGGTGGTGACCCTGAGTTCTCTTAAGACTGCTAGTGGAATTCAAGCACAGTTAGCTTCTCCTCAGCTGGAAAAACTTCATGTACAGCTCTGGTGGACACACTGCATGGCTCTCATCCAAAGTTCATCCTGGTAGGTGGGGGAGTCTAATCTTCAAGCTGGCCTCAGGGTGATGAAATCCCAGGCCATATCAACTCTCAAAGACCGTCCACTAAGTCTGAGAGAGTTAGCTGTCTTTGTTGGTGGAGGCACTCAGGACAACAGGATTAGAGTTCTTTTTGGCCTTGTCCAATTTCTGCCCAGAAAGACAATCTTGGAAAAGCTCTCACAGGCCACATTTTAAAGGTCATTTTATCTTCCCAAAGAACTCTAGAAGTCCTGTGAATAATAACACTTAAAAAAAAATAAATCGTAGGCAATCAATGTTTCTTTCTTTACTTTTACTTTTCATTTATTTTTTGGAGGGGCAGTTGGAGTTAAGTGACTTGTCCAAGGTCACACAGCTAGTAAGTGTTAAACCGGCTTTGAACTCAGGTCCTTCTGACTCCAGGGCTGGTACTTTATTCACTGCGGCACCCAGCCACCCAGCCACCCCCTCTTCCTTTACTTTTAGAGGCAGCTAGATAGGAGCGCTGGGTCTGGAGTCAGGAAGACTTGAGTTCAAATCCAACCTATGATACTCAGCAGTTATATAATTGGGGCAAATCACTTTAACCTCAGTCTCCCTCATCTATGCAATGGGGATAATAATAACCACCTATCTCCCAGGATTTTCGTGAGAATCTAATGGGATAACATGTATACACTTCAAAACATAAAGCACCATATCAAAGCTGGCTATTATGCGAGCTTTTAAGCCACAAAAGAGAGAGGTGATGGGTCATTGACACAACCTTGTTCTTCCCACACGAACCAGATCCTTTCTAGTCTATGGGAGGAAAGTCTTGGGGACCAATTTGTTTCATTCATCTCTTCTGCAAAGGGGGATATAAATTAGATTAGTTATCACATTTGAACTTCATGAAATGGGTGAAGGCAAATTCTAGGTTACCTAATTATTATTATTTAATTATATTTCTAATCGGTAAGAAAAATACATACCTCAAATTTCTTCAATTCGTTTCCCTTCCTGATGAGACCTCTGAGGATATTCTGCAATTATGGGAGTTGTTTTTCCTTAACTAACTCCTATGATGTGCTTTGAAGTAATGTGGTCTCCACCCTGAAGCCTGCACCTAAACTAACAAAACAGTGAAACCCAAACAGGGGTGAGTTTGGAGAGGGAAGGACCTAATCAGATAACTGAGGGGCAAGTTTAGAGAAGGATTGCTGAGTAACAGGAGATAGTACTCCTGTGTTTCTTACTTCCATTGTTGTTTTCCTTCAGGAAAAGTCCCATTGGCTGGGCAGAGGTGTTCTCTCCTTTGAAGCCGGCTCCTGTTTCTCGGCAATGAGATTCCCTATTCCCAGGCCTCCACTCTGCAGTCCCAGCACAAACACAGGAGCCAACAGCTGCACCGCCCTTTGAAGAGGGAGCGAGGAGCTATCAAGCAATTACTTATTCCATTTTAGATCCATGTTCATGATTTTTCCTTCCAGAGGTTTAGGGAGGGGAGGAGGAGAGAGGTAGCTAGTAAAATGTGGTAAATACCCTTCTGGAAAAGTGTGTGATACAGGAAAGTATGAATTTAATTGGAAAGATAAAATTCCATCAGTGAGGGATGGAGGGAAAAGACTATCACATTCTGTAAATAAAACTATACAGAATGGATGGTATTAAATGTGTAAACTAGTGAGTCTGGCGCTAACTTTCTTTCCTTTTTGAGATAAGCAAGTGCCATTCTCTGATTTTGGTGAGTCTATTTTCCATGAGGGTGGAGCAATTATTCTAAACGAAGAAGTCGGGTCTCTTTATAGGGCTATGCTGCTTTCCGATTAGGCTTAGTTTCTGGAGCGTTGTTGGGGAAGGTTGCTGGCTCAATACTCTGTACTGAGGCTGTTCTTTTCATATAACTGTACAAGCCCAGCTCCTTCCAGAAAGGCCACCCAATGTTGGAGAGGAAGTACCCATCAGGTCAGGACACCACTTGGTAAATTCCATGTCTTCCACTGGATTGACATGTGACTTTGGACAGGTTGTTTAGGCTTTCTGAATGTCAATTACCACATCTGTAAAATGGGGACCATAGACTTTTGAGATGGAAAGAGGCTTGGAGATAATCTAATAAGTACCTCATTTTAAGGGAGAGGAAATTAAGACCCAGAGACATGAAATTTGTACAATTTACTTTATAAGCTTCTCATGAATATCAAAGGAGATGATTATTTCAAGTACTTTGTTCGTCTTAAGCATTTTATAGATGCACATTTTGTTGTACTAAGATGAAGAAATAATTCAGAAAAGTTAAAATACTTTTGCCGGTGTCCAATAATAAGTTGCAGGGAGGCACATTAGAAACTGTTCTAGGGGCAGCTAGGTGGTGCAGTGAATAGAACACTGGCCCTTGAGTCAGGAGGACCTAAGTTCAGATCCTACCTCAGACACTTGTCACACTAGCAGTGTGACCTTGGGCAAGTCACTTACCCCTAATTGCCTTGCCTTTCCCCCTCAAAAAAAACCAAACAAATGTTCTCAGATAATGTTTATACCTATTCCATAGAATTATTAAAACTTTATTTCCTGATGTTGCTGTCTCTTTTATGTGTATGTATTTCTCTATCAGTATGTAATATACTGACAGTGTGTGCATATACATTGTAACATGTGTAGTTCAGTCTAATCTCTACCTATATCACACTCATTATTTATGTCACATTTATATCATTCATATCTACATCTGTCTCTCTCATACACAGAGGAATAGCCCCAAAAGATGAAGTACTTTGCCCAATATCCAACAACAAATAGGGAAGAAGTTAGAAATAGATCTTAGACTATATCTATATCTATATCTATATCATGCTCATTCATAGAAATATTTGTACTTTTTTGATGTTGCTGTTTCCCTTTTAGGTGTCTATCTGTACAGCTAGATAAGGTAAACAGAAAAGGGGACAGCAGAGGATGAGATGGATAGATAGTGTTATGGAAACAAGGAGCATGAACTTGGACAGACTTCAAGAGATAATGGAGGATAGAAGGGCGTGGCATGCTATGATCTATGGAATCATGAAGAGCTGTACATGAGTGAATGACTTAACAACAATAAAACATCTGGATAAAGGTATCAAATATGTATGTTGTTACTCAGTTATTTTAGTCTTGTGATCCCCATCTAGGGCTTTGTGGTGGGTTATTTATTTATTTATTTATTTATTCATTCATTCATTCATTTATTTATTTATTTATTTTTGGCAAAGCTACTGGAGTGGTTTGCCATTTCCTTCTCTAGCTCATTTTACAGATGACAAAACTGAGGCAAAGTAAAGTGACTTGCCCAGGGTCACACAGCTAATATATGTGTGAGGCCAAATTTGAACTGGGGATGAGTCTTACTGACTCCAGACCCAGCACTTTATCCTGAATGGTAGCATTGTGTAATGCATAGAGGTTTGGCTACAGAGTTAGGAAGAGCTGGTTCAAGTCTGCCTCTGACTCATAGAGATTTTGTGACCCTGGACAGATTAATGAATTTCTCAGTGCTCTAGATTATAAATTGCAGAACAGTAAATAGTCTGCATTGGTAGAAGAAGGTGCCTCAGTGAGAGTGCCCTATCATAATGGAATCACAGGTCTAGACCTCCCTGATATGTGTAGCCATATGTAGTCTCTATGATATAGTTTGTGTGTGTGTGTGTGTGTGTGTGTGTGTGTGTATCTACCAAAGACCTATTTTGTGGAGGTGACTTGGGTTCTTGAAGGCTCTAGAAGGTCCTAGAAAACTTGAAAGGCTTTGCATATCAGCCTAGTGATAGATTGCATGTCTATTGTTCAAGGACCAGTCTAGCTAGGTACAAAGAGACTCTTTATTACTTTGACCTCAGAGTGATAAATTTTTTTGGCCGTAGCAACCCATGAAGACCATCTGTTAAGTTACAGAAGGGTTATGATGTCTGTCAATGGTGAGTACCCACTCTTCACTCCTGCAGGATCTTGAGCTCCTGGAGTTTAACTCTCTATCTGTATCATTTATATCTTATTATTGCCATGCAACTACTACACAACAAAGTATAGGGTGTCTTGAAAGTCTGTGCAGTTTTGAGCTTTTAAAGCTTAAGCATACCAAGGATCTAAGAGCTGATAAATCCTACACAACACATAGTTCTGTCAGTAAATGATAAGTATATCTCTACACCATGTAAAGTGTACTTAGGTAGGAAAAGTAGGAAATTATTGACTACCTTATTTTCCCAGTTTCAGTTGATCATGTATGGAGACTTGGGCCCATGTTTGTTTTCCCTCTGGTCAACATGTTAAAAAAAAATTCTTTCTTATTCTGCTTTTGTTCAACATTCCTATTTATACCCAATATTTCTAAAATGTAGAACATTAAATTTTTCAGTGGTTGTTGATGATGTTGGGGATGTGCTAATTATCTCAAGCCTTTTACAGAAAGCTTAGGATAATAGGATCACTGATCTGGTTAGTGAGCCTACTATTTATTGGGCCTACTGAGTGCCAGACACTGTACTGAGTGCTGAGGATATGAAGAAAGGTAAAAGACAATCCACAAGGCAGTTAGATGGCCCAGTGGATAGAGTGCTGGGTCAAGAGTTAGATAGCCTCATCTTTCTGAGTTCAAATCTTGCCTCATACACTTCTTAGCTGTGTGACCTTGGGTAAGTCACTTAACCCAGTTTGCCTCAGTTTCCTTATCTTCAAAATGAGCTGGAGAAGGAAGTGGCAAATCTCTCCATTGTTGGATTTGCTGAGAAAACCCCAAATGGGGTTACAAAGAGTTGGATATGATTGAACAATAATAAAAACAAAAGACAGTCCCTGTTCTCAAATAAAGTCTGCACAATCTACATGCAAAGAACCACGTATATACACGATAGTAGTCAGGATAGCTTGTAAATAATCAACTGAGGAAAGACACCAGAATTAAAGAGGATTAAGAAAAGCTTCCTATAGAAGGTAGGATTCTAGCAGGGACTTGAAGGAGGTGAAGATGAGGAGGGAGAGCATTCTGTGAATGGGGGATATCCAGTGAAAATGCCTGGAACATGCTGGTCATGGAATAGCAAGGAAGCCAGTGTGACTGGATCCAAGAATACATGATGGGGTGTTAGGTGTAAGGAGTTTGGAAGAGTGTGTGTTCGGGGCTTTGAACAGCAGATGGAAGAATTTATATTTGAGCCCGGAGGTGCTAGGGAATCATTGGAGTTATAAGTGGGAATAGTGGTGACAAGGCCATACCTGTGCTTTAGGAAGAGGGCAAGGGATCTCAGAAGCCTAATCTAATTCAAACTGTTCCTTTCATATATGGGGAAACTGAGGCTTGGAAAGCTTCAGTGACTTGCCCAAGGTTGTCAGAGGTGGGATTTAAATGACAGTCCTTACAACTGCAGAGTAAGCTGACAAAAATGTCACACATGAACAACTTTTCATTTTTAGACTTATCATCCCACTTTATGAAAGCTCTGGGTCATGGTGCCCATTCAATTTAATATTTATTGAGGGCCCTATCAGTGTAAAACTAAGAGGTAGAGAGCTATTAAAAGCAGGAGTGAGAACTAATGTCTGTTTGAATGTAACACATGGCAAGTTCTCATTTAGTTCATCCCTGTCCTCTATCTGCCAGAACGTTTTCATTATTAGACTTCTGGTTTGCTATAGTCTACTTAATGTTTGACAGAAGCAGATAAGGCCACTAGTGCATATGATAAAAATAGTAATGAGACACAACTATTAATATCCTCTCACAATGTTAAAACTACCTTACATTTCATGCCAAAGAATGCAATTGCAAGCAGAATTCAGATTTTTTTTAAAGATTGTAATAAAATTTGGACGAGTGTAGTTTTCTCTGATCATCTAGACCTTTAACAGCTTTGACCTAGTAAAGAAAAAGACTGTAAATGGTGTGAAATATCAAAATTAAGTGTTCTGGCCTGGCCATTTAAAAAATGATTTTGCAATATATGCTAGAAATCTACAGAAGTCATGGGCTTAGGCCTAGTTGTATCCTTTTCACATATGTTCCTTTCCCTCATTTGGTGCTTCCTCTAAAGTCCCTGTCCTGTGGTAAAGCATGCTGATTAAAGACAGAGATTAATATAATTTTAGAGCTGGATGGAACCTGAGAAACCATCTGGACCATCCTCTTCAATTTATGAAAATGAAGTGACTTACCCAAGGTCACACAAGTAGAAAATGGGAGAGCTGGGATTGGTGCTCAGATGTTTTGAGTCCCAGTCCAAAACTGATCAAAGCCAAATTCTTTTCCAAAGATATTAAAAAACAAACAACCAACTAAATAAATGGGAGTGAGACAGTGAGTAGCACAGCATAACAAAATGAAATGTTGAACTTAAAGTCAGAAGGACTTGAATTCAAATCTTGCCTCAGACACTTAGAAGCTATGTAACCCTGGGCAAATCATGGAATTTCTTCCAGTCTTAGTTTCCTGATCTTTAAAATAGCGATAATAGTCGTACCTAACCTCAGGGTTATTATGAAAAGCAAATGAGATGAAACATTTAAAGCACTTTTAAATCCTAAAGATCTAGATAAATAGTATCTATTAAGAAAAAACACAAACTATGTGAAGTGCTTTTTTTCTTTAAAATTATTTTGGTCATTGATTATTTTATTTATTTTCTTTGGGTAGAATTCAACTTAAAGAGGGAAACCACTGGTATATTTCATTTTCTTTTTAGTTATAAATTTTATTGTGTAACATACAAATTTAACATTTGGATTGCAAACTTTGAACTTTTTGAGGAATTTTCAATTAAATGATTTTGACTTTCTTAAAAAGCAAAGAAAGTTTCTGTTCTCTGTTAGAAAAAGTGCAAGCCAGAATGTTTCCATTTAATTTAAAACCAATAGGTTTCCAGAATGTCTCGATAGCAGCATTTTTAATTTTTTTTTTTTTTTTGGTGCTGAACAATTCCAGAGTTTTATTTCCTTTTCTGTCTCCTTTTCGATTTTTATTTTATTCTCAGTTCCAAAATCTTTGGAACCTCCCTATGTACCTCAACTGCCTTTCCCTGCTTGAGAAGACCAAAAAAAAAAAAAGTCCATTACAAGTATGTATAGTCAAGCGAACAACAGCTATGTCCAAGAAAGACAATAACCTATGCTTTGATTTGCACTCTCAGTGTATCACCTCTCTCTGGAGATAGATAGTCTATTTCATCATGAGTCCTTTAGAGTTGTGGCTGGTCATTGTGTTGGTCAAAGTTCCTACATATTTCAGAATTGGTCATCCTTATGACCCTGCTGTTATTGTATAAATTGTTCTCCTGCTTTTGCTTACTTTACTCATTCACTTCAGTCCATACAAGCCTTCCCAGGTTTTTGTGAAACCATCATCATCATCATTTCTTACATCACAATATTCCATCACATCCATATGCTCTAACTTGCTCGATAGCAGCTCTTCATAAAATTGTTCAGCATTTTTGATGACTTTTCAGATACTGTAACATAATGCTATAAACATTTTTTTCTTATGGACAAATAATTTGTTAGTCAATGAAACGTTACTGCAATGGAAGAAACTTTACTACTCAGTCTATTGATGGAATGAATAGATATTTTAAAATATTTGAATTCTTATTGGGTATAAATGATTGAAAATATAAACAAAAATATACAAAGTACTATCAAAGTATATTCAACATAAACTTTTCTTGGGCATGAGCAAGGCTCACTTTGCAATAACGTTCCTCTCTTTAGATCAGGGAAACATCTCACACCACCTTGTGCAGAATTTTTTTAATGGGTGCTGGGGGGTGAGTAAAGAGTCTTTGTTTGGTGAGTTAGAAGCAGGGGAAAGAAAAATGTGTGCCTTTGGGCAGTATATTTTAATCATACTGGTAGGGAGGCTTGTACTCATTTTTCTCCCTTGCTGGGCCATTTCCAATTTAGATTTATCAAACAAGAAGAACAATTTATTGAGAATTTGGTATTCAGTATTGAATATTCAATACTGGGTTATTGCAAGTACTAAGCAGAATATATATGTATATGTATATATCTGTATATATATTTCCCTCTTTCTTTCCTTAGGCTTTTTGGAGTTTTTCTCAAAGTAGCCCCCCCTTTTGCTTTTAGCCATAAAATGATGGCCTTGTATATAGGATAAAATGCAGGGAAAGGAGTCCTAAAGTCTGCACAGTCAGTATACCTCCAAACACATTGTAATCTTCTCTATCAACTTTTGGATTATTGTGCTTTCCTTAAGGGTCAACAACGTCAATTAGAAATTTATGGAAATAATTTATAAAGCATGTGCATTTGTGTTTCCACTCCTGCCACCTTTGAAGAGAGAAAATTTTCTCCTTTTCCATCCAACACCTCTGTCCCCATATCTATGTCTTCCCATCTTGACTTTTCCCACTCTTTAATAGAATACTTATGTCATATAGGAAAAGCCCTTGGGATTTTTTGTTTGTTTTTTAATCTTAAATCAAGATTACAAAGTTAATTCACTGCAGAAGGAATTTGTTAGCTTGGGCTCCCTATCTTTTGTCAAAGGCTATAGAGGTCATGGATGTCTCAAATCAGTTATGTCCCATGAGAAACGCAGAAAAGCATGCTAGACAACTATGTCCATTGCCACCTCTGATTCACTGTTAAGAGTGGTTTGGCCCCAATAGGTAAGGACCTATGCCTAACAACAATTTTGACAATCAGTTGACATAGAATGGTCCTGGAGGAGTAAAAATTTCTCTCAGATCTGGGCTACAAATTTTGATGCTGTTCTCTTACCAAGGGAAATCATTGAAAAATTATGAGGAATGATGATGTAAGTGAAGGTAATCCTATGGGTGAATAAATTGTCCATTTGTCTAAAAGTTCCTTAAATCTTTGAAACACAATACTTTTGTCATCTATTGAATGTATATAATTAACACTTCCCCCTTATTTCATCATGATTTTCATCGTCATAGAAGTTAGCATTAAATTACATTGGAGAAACATGCATGAGTTATATATTTTTTTGAATTAAAAGTATTCAGGCAGACAAATTCAGGATCTCAGTGACAAGGGAGTCCATTTACTCTTCATAACCTAAACTTCACATTGTTTTGTGATATAAACTCACATGTGTTAACAGACCGACGATTGGATGTGTCTTTTGCGTATTGTTACCTTCTTATAATTGTTTAGAGAGCAATTCATCATAGCTGTTTAAAGAGTGATTTTAGTGCTTTCACAGTGTACCTATGTAACCTTTGGAAGGTGTCATCTTCCTCTTTGGGCTTTGATTCTTTTCACCTGTAAAATCAAGAATTCTTAATTTTCATTAAAAAAAAAAGTTTTGGATCCTCTGTCTCCCTCCCACCCCTCCCTCACTCACTGAGAAGGCAAGAAGTGTGGTATCAATTATACATGTGAAATCTTGCAAAGTATCTTTTCATATTATCCATGTGCAAAAAAAGCAAGAAAAATAAAATGAAAAAAAGTATACTTTAATCTCTACTCAGACTTCATCAGTTCTTTCTCTGGAGATGGATATAGTTTTTTTTAAATTATTATGACTCCTTCAGAATTGTCTTAAATCATTGTATTGATCAGAATAGCTAAGTCTTTTACAGTTGATCATAGTTATAATAATGCCATTACTGTGTACAATGTTCTGGTTCTGCTCATTTCATTTTGCATCAGTTCATATGTCTTTCCAGGTTTTTCTGAAATCATCCTTCCTATAGCACATCACAATTACATACCACAGCTTTGTTTGGTCATTCCCCAGTTGATGGGCATCCCCTCAATTTCCAATTCTTTGTCATCACAAAAAGAGCTAAAGTAGGGAATTCTTAACCTGCAATAGATGAACTTTAAAAAATTATAACTGTGTTTCAAAATAATTGCTTTCCTTTGTAATTCTATGGTTTTTATTTTGTGCATTTAAAAACATTATGTAAAAACATTCTGAGAAGGAATACATTGGTTCTGTCAAATTGCCAGAAGGTTCATGCTTTTGAGATTAGATGATCTCCAGGGTGTATTTCGGCTCTCAATCTAGGATCCAATGATGATTTTTCTTTGTTTGGTTGTTTGTTCATTCATTTGTTTGTTCATTCCTTCCTTTCCTCCTTCTATCCTCTCTCTGTCTCTGTCTGTCTGTCTCTGTCTCTCTGTCTCTCTTTGTCTCTGTCTCTCTGTCTCTCTTTGTCTCTGTCTCTCTCTGTCTCTCTCTGTCTCTCTCTCTCTCTCTCTCTCTCTCTCTCATAGCATTAGCAACTCAAAGGAAATCTCTCTGATCTGTGTAGATTAAACTAATTAGTTTTGGAAGGGTGAGCTCTGTGTCAGTGGGAAGAATACGTACATTGATAAAATTACAAAACCCTTAAGAATTGAATAAGTCTGCTTATAAACAGCAAAGGAGTAGTATAATAAAACCTCCTTTCACACAGGAGCACAAAATACCTTAAGTCCTTTGAGATCTATAACTGAAAAATTTTTCAAACATTAGTAAACTTTATCACACACAGGCTTATTCCATTCTATGCTATATGCAAAGCTAGAGAGAAGAGGCAGGCAGGATCTAGAAATGCAGATTATGGGAGTCTAAGGATTTTAGATGTATGGATTATTAAATCTATTTTAGTAAGAATGATTATACTAAATAGTTTATGTAGTATTAATTTATAAAACAAATGAAACATCTTAAGTTCTAATCTTTTAAAAAAATGCGAGTGGGGCAGCTGGGTGGCTCAGTGAGTAGAGCGTCAGCCCTGGAGTCAGAAGGACCTGAGTTCAGATCCGGCCTCAGACACTTGACCCACACACAAACAAAAAAAACCTAGCTGTGTGACCTTGGGCAAGTTATTTAACCCCAATTGCCCTCCAAAAAGCAAAAAAAAAAGGGGGGGGTAAGAGGTTTTCACTGGTGAAGGAAACAGGTACAAAGGAGGAAAGCTGAGAAAACTAAAGACAAACTTCATAAATTATATAAAAAAAATGCGACTATATGTAGACTTCCAGTGTTCAGTTGGTTTCTTTTCAATCCTAATTCTCATTTTTCTATTGTATTCAAGTCTCCACATTTCCCTGTTTGAATTGAAGAGCAATGACACAATTTAGAAAAGTTTTCTTTTTGTAATTAAAAAATAATTCTAGACTTGTAATCATCAACATATACACAACTCATACAGAAAACCACAAACTCCTATAATGTGTGTATCAACTTAGGAGAGTGTAAGTATACACTCTCATAGCCCATTAGCAGGCCTCAGGTCCTCTGCCTTGCTTTACCCCGATCACAGATTTAGAACAGGAAGAGACCTTAACTACTATCTAGTCCTGACCCCTCGTTTTTTCCAGATAAGGAGCTGAGTGAAGTCCTGAGTTGTTGAATGATTTGTCCAGGGCCACACAGTATGTAGCAGAGTCAGGATTGGAACCAAGTCTTCTCACTACAAATGCAATGTTCTTTCTATTAATATTTCCTGCTGCTTTGCACCCTCTGAAGCAAACCGTCAGAGACCATGTCCCGGAATAAGCTAGCTTCTCAGATTTGGAACTCAGGCCCCCCCGCTTCTTTCTTTCCTTTTTCCTTCCTCCTGTCCTTTTTAAAAATTCTTCTCCCCTTTTCTATTCTTCCTCCTGCCCCTCATTTTCACCATAGTCATAATAATTGAACATAAAAATTTTGGGTCCTATTTTCATAGGAGTTTTAAAAAATGATCTTAAAAATGCTAGACATGGGTGGCTAGGTGGTGCAGTGAGTAAGAGCGCCGGCCTCAGAGTTGGGATGACCCGGGATTGAATCCGGCCTCAGAAAATGAGCACCCACACATAAATAATGACTAGCCGTGTAACCTTGAGCAAGTTACTTAACCCCAATTGCTTTAAAAAAAATGCTAGACACCTGGACCACAGATGCAAAACCAATCTTGTCTTGTTTTACTATTGTCTAGCCTTCTTGGTTTCCTATGTATACAATGGTCAATGTGTTTAGGTCTCTTGGGTTGTTAGAACTTTGAACACTTTTAGTGTTTAGCTGTCTTTGTTAATTTCTGTCTCTTATGTCTACCTTTACCCTTTTTACTGAAGTTCAGACACTAATATGGTTGTGTAAAGTGGAAAATCAAAGGCATTCTTAATACCAGTTTTACAAGCTGTAGTCATCTACAATTAAAATGATGGCCTTTCCTCTCCACCATTCTCCTCTCTCCATCTTCAGCCTCAGAAATGGGAAAGCTTCTTTGGAGCTATTTTTCAGACAATTCAGAATATTGTCTTCTTTTCTTACCCTCTTTTCTCTTTCCCTTATAAAAAATCAAATGCACAAGGACCCAGCCTAATATTTATGAGAACCTGAATGACATATAATAAGGGCAGTTTCAAGACATTTACCTAACAATGTAAAATGTGAATTTTGTTCCTTATAATGGATTTTTAAAAATCTAGCTTTGCATAATTTGGGGTACTAGTACATACACTCTTAGTTTGGGGTATTTATGAGGCTTTTAAAGGAGATCTAACCTTTAAGTCATGGTAGAAAAGGATCTTGACTGATTTTTTTTCCTATTTGGTTTATATTTGTATCTCCCCTTTACCTGCCTCTTCCCTTCTCCGTTTTGTTTTTTCAGGTTCTTCCCCGGTTTGTAGTGCAGGTGTTTCATTAAAATTGCATTTGGTTTTGGCATGCCAAGCAAGGGAACATTTGTATTTCATAAATCAATGGAAACCAGATATTTTGCAGTATGTATTTTTGCGTGGGTTTAAGAAAGTAAATGTCACAATTCAATGGCCAGGATTATTTCTGTGACTTGGCATATTAGAAAGTTTGTGGAAGTACAAGGCACAGTTAATGTTTCTAATCTCCATTTAAATCAGACTCTAGCTTTTAAAGAAATTCTCCTTTGCAGGATGATCATTCTCCTCTGGTCTCTAAGCAAAGGTGAATGAATAGACCTTGAGAATTTAATTTTTATTATTATCATCATTATTTTGTTATTTATGAATCCCTGAAGTTACTATAAACATAATCTTTCAAATTCCTATTTGGTTTTGTTTTACATAATATATGTAGTACTTTTATACCATGTTACTCCATATGAAGAAGCACATTGAGGGTCTTTAAAAATATTATAAATTAGTTTTGGGTTATCCAGTAAGCTATAGTTAGGGAGCAGTTCACTGACCCAGCAGCTGGTGATATAATGACTAGAGTACTGGCCTCCGTTCAAATCTAACCTCAGACACTTACTAGCCATGTGACCCTAAGGAAGTCACTTAACCTTTTTCTCAGTTTTTTTTTTTCACTGCAAAATGGGGATAACAATAGCACCTACCTTTTAGGTTTCTTAGGAGGATCAAGTGAGATCATATTTGTAAAAAGTATATTTAGATAGCATATGGTAGGTGCTATATAAATGCTTATCCCTTCCTTCTAATTCTCTAAAATATTTTGAAGTCTCATGTTTCCCTGAATATATACATTTTTACCTTTCCTCTGTCTTCACCATTTATGTATAAGAGAAACACACATATAGTTTAGGAAATTTCCATATTTAATAAGTTAAATTTTTCTATATTTAATAAGTTAGAAAATCAAATGTAAAACATTGGTTAGCAAATGTGAAATAGAATCTTTATGATAGTGAAAATTCCTTTTCATTATAAAGAATGGGCTGTAGGCAGTGGTATGCTAGCAAATGTTTAACAATGGGTTCTCCAGAAAAAAGAACCCACTATACACTTCTAAGTTGAATGGTATTAACATTTCTTTTTTCTTATTGAAGCCATTGGGGTTAAGTGACTTGCCCAAAGTCACACTGCTAGTAAGTGTGTCATGTCTGAGGCTGGATTTGAACTCAGGTCCTCCTGATCCACCCAGCTGCCCCAACATTTTTTTCTTTTTGCCATTGCTTTCTTCAGTGTAGAAATTGACAAAACAATTAGCAAAACACAAAGTAAAGCACTGATTTGTATCTATTGCTGATCTCTGAGGTGTAAATGCCCATATGGAAATTTTAACATCTGGCCCTTGAGCTCTGGCTCCAAGTGGTTCCAGTGGAGGTGTTTACTGAAAACCTGAAGAAGGGGAGGGCCCTAAGGAGAGCCTTAACGTTGTCTTTTGCTGATTTTTAGGCTGAGACTTTTGCCAAGCTCTTTTCTTCCCGTACATGCATTTTATCAGTTGTATCAAAGTTATATCAATTCATGAACATACACATTTAGATTTTGTGTATCTAGTTAACAAGCAACAGCATGATAGTGTGACTAGAGAATTGGTATTAGTTAGGAAGGACCTGGATTCAAATGTCACTGGTTGTGTGGCAAGTCACTTAGCCTCCCACTGGCCGAAGGCCTTAAGTTAAAGATAAGCAACTCCATCAGCGGAGGGAGTTTCCATGCTGGGAGTTCCCTATCCCAATGGAGTCACATGTCTATCCTCTTTTGCCCACCTCCCAATTGTCATATAATGCAAATCCACATATGTATTTTTACGTTGAAACCATCACACAGCAGAAATGAAAGTTTAACAGGATGACAATCCCAGAGCCTTTGGCTTGCCATTCCTGCACATGGGGATGCAGAATTCAAAGAGGAAAAAGGATTGTATAAACACA
Source organism: Gymnobelideus leadbeateri (assembly GCA_011680675.1). NCBI lineage: Eukaryota > Metazoa > Chordata > Mammalia > Diprotodontia > Petauridae > Gymnobelideus > Gymnobelideus leadbeateri. Next base: position 59,016 of record WOXC01012143.1, on the reverse strand, counting down.
TGGGGAAAGCTCAGTTTTCCATCCAGGACAAATTTGCCAAAGCAGGATGTCTCACTCACATGCTGAAAACAGGAGCATGTCTTTTCTCACAACCTGCAAACCAGCTAGCTGAAAGATTGACAGCTGGCCAAGGGAACGCACACCTCGTTCTTCGATCTAGGCTGCCAGTGTTTTAATCACAGTCCTGGTGCTGAGCGGCCTGGGAGGGCTCGCCTTTCACACACTAACTCAAACAAACACAGCAGAATGTCTCCGCTGCCATCCAAGCCCTTTCCTGCTTTAGCATTCCTGATGTACTCCCTATGCGCTGCATACTTTAAAAACTCAACCAACACGCTAGGCCTTGTGTCATCTTACATCACTTCTCCTTATAAATAGCTTTTGGGAATGGCAAGGGAATGTTGCCACTAATCACAGAGGCATTTGGAAGGGTTTGGTCTCAGCAAATAAGCACTATACTGAATGAACATGCTAAAGAACTCCTGGGAAGGCCTGAGTTTTAGAAGCCAATTGACTTACAGGATGGATATCAGAACTTGGGCAGGGCATTTCAGGAAGAAACCTGGGACTTCTTCCCATGCAGTTTTTCCTACTTAAGGGCGGATTTATTGAAAGCTGGCATCAATTAATGCAGATGCCTGTGTTCACAGCAAAGAGGCAGGGGAGCTGAGTAACCACTCACCAAATGACCCATGTAGCTGCATACAGTATGTCTTTCTTTCTGTCCCTGGCAAGGAAGTTGCTGCCTCTTTATCATGCACCCAGGGAGCTTCAATGCTAAAAAGGGATCAGAACTAAGGAAAGAAGTTTGTTGTGCTCAGAGATGCCAAATATGAATATTCAGTTAACAAGAACAACAGCAAAAAAAAAAAAATCGCAAAAGTCATGGTGTGTAAATTAAGGATGCCTGGGAGCAATTACTCTGGATGGCAAAGCCAGTGCGACATTAAAAATACCCTGTATTTCTTTGTTTTCAACTCATGAACAAATAAACGTTAAAAATATGTTTATCTGTTCTAACAGAGAAAACAAACAATTTCCATAATGCATATATTAAGAGAATGCATAGCTATTTCCTATCACTTGAGGCAGGGAAATTTGGTAAAGGGAGACAGAAGTAATCAGAGAGAAGTAAGTACTTGATCAAAAGCTGTCCTGGCAGAGTGCAATCCTTCAAGGGCCAGGGCATGCCATGTCCCACATACTGATTTTTTGAATAGACCTCTTGCCAAGATAAATTCTCTCTGGACTCTAGAATTTATAGGATGTGCTTAGTTTGCATTAAGAGCCCAGCAGCTTCTTCCCTTCATAAACAAGCCCTCTTGAGCAAGGCAAGACATAAATGGAAAGGATGCTTTGCTAATTATTTACATAAAGACACAGAGAGATGCAATCTGGCCTTTGTGTTTATTTCATATTACTGCTTGGCCTACAAGTCAATGATGGAACTGAACATTTTCATTCTGTTTGTCTCCCTCTGACTTTGCTAACTTTCAGAGCTACCGAGCAAGTTCTTTTGAAAAACAATTGGATTGCAGTCTGGGAAAGGTAATTCACTCATTTATTTCCTCTTCTAAACTTTCAGCATTTATAGTTATGAGTTTTTTTCTTGATGTTCAGATTGTGGTCCTCATGGGCAGTGATTTTATCTTCAGATTTGAGAAACATGTTATATATTTAGCACAGAGTAAGGGCAACATGTTCTTTTCACCATTTCAAAGTTGTAAAAGAATGGTGGGAGAGAAAAGCTTATAGTAGGGCTGGAGGAGAGCACTTTCAGAATGTTATAACAGGAAATTAATTACATGATAAACAGTGGTATCAGGAAGAGTTCTGCAGATCAGCACAATAGAGGGGCCTTTGAAAGGAATCTATTTTCATATTTAAAAATTATCATAAAAAGGCACCCATCATTTAGGAGGCAGTTTTGTGTACAGAGAACAGAACATTAGGATACTATTTTCATGGAAAATCACATATATCTGTGGAGATCAGTTGAAGTCATAAATTAATTTTTCAAAATGGAAATAAGTAAGGTCAGGAGTAGCTCAATTCAGGTTGCTCTTAATATTGGTAACCCCCACATTGCATATCTTGGGCCTAACTGGGGTCTCATTTCTCTAGGTGAAAGGCATCTGGGCTCACTGTAGATAGTTTGTGACAGTGTTGGAAGCAGCATCTTGGGAAATATCCTCTGTCACAAAAACCTTTTCTTCTTCCCGTATGATTGGCCTGATTATTTGACCTTTTAAAACTTATCATTTCAAAAAACTGATATTGCAGTAGCCCAGGCTAGAGGAAATTATAACCCTAATTTCCCTTTTTTCTTAATGCAGAACAAAAATGGAATCTCAAGGAAAAGGGAAAAAATATTGGAAAGGAGAGCAGTCTATCTTTTTGTAAATGTGGAGTTTTCACCTTGGTTTGTGTAAGTACTTCTGGTGGGTGTCCACTAGTGCATGGGGTCAACCATTCTTAGGACAGCTCTGCTGGAATCCATGAATTATCTGTGCACTGTAAGTGCTTAGTAAATACTTATTGATTGATTCAGTCTGAACAGGCCTGGTTTGCCTGATAGCAGAAATGAAGAGAAGGGAGCCCATGTGTATGACAGATATTTATTATGAAAAAGAATGTGGAGAGCAGTTAGGGTATAGTGACCCATTCTGGCTTTAGACAAACTTAGCTGAAAATACCTCCAACTTCAGATTTCCCAATATCTAGGCTAAACAGAATACTGTTTCTCAGTCAAGTGATCCAACAAATGGTTCATTGAATATCTACTGTGTTCAGAGGGCTGAACTACTTCTTAAAGGGAGGCTAGAGAATATATGACTTGTAATGTCACATCTGACCAGATAGGTAGAACATACACATATAAAAAAGACATGAATGGTCCAAGAGTCACCTATAGACATGTGCAAATTAATATAATGTCAAAAAAGGGAAGAACCTGAGAATATAGGCATTTAAAGTGGAAGGTTCCAGTATTTAAGGGCAGCATGTTTCATAGAGAGACAGTATGGTGAAATGGGAAACTGCACCCAGAGTCAGGAGAGATCTGACTTCTCCAGTGCCCCCTTGAATTTAGAGGCCATATAATCTAGCCCCCTCCTTTTCACAGATGAAGCTGAGGCCTAGAGCAGTTAAGTGAATTCCACAAAGGTAGTAAGTGGCCAAATCTGGGATTGGAGCTTGGGTCTTATGACTCCAAGTTAGCATTCTTCCCACTCTACCACACCTCTTTCTTGATTTTCAAGTTCCTTTGACCAAATTAAAAAAATCTACACAACAATGGGATCTCTTAAAATTATTTGCCACTTTTGGCTTGAAGTTTACAGAACAAAATTATACCTTGTCCACTGGCTATCCAAGTTCCTTGCCATTTCTGAATGCTTTGCTTCCCTTAGGTCTGGAGTCAAGGGGCTGGGCTCATGAATTTGGGCTTGGCTTGCTTGTCTCTTATAGATGAGTGAAAAGGGTGAGTGAGGAAAAAGCTCTTGGGAAAACACACCAACTATGAGATTTATTGATTATAATCAGCTGTTGATTGGGGCACATTTGAAAATGAACTAAGTTCAATGAAGTTAACAAAGTTTTGTTTACATGTAGTCTCTGCCCTTGGGGGACCCATGCCCAGGTAGGACTGGGGAGTAGTATGGATACCTCAGGCCAGGGGAAAGATACATTTTCTGGTTGGCAGGTTTGATGGATCCCTTGAATATTACTATTAATGTGCAAATCAAAGGGGAAAAGTTTGCAGGACTACCTCCTGGGGGGCTTTCATTCTGCCCTCTTGCCCTCCCCAAATCTGCTGAGGGTGGATCATGCACAATTGCTCCCTGGGCTGTGTGCAGCCTGTTTGTGGTATGTCATGTAGTTCTCTTGTAGACAATGCTCTTTGAATTGGCCCCAAAAGTTATTGCATTGGACTCTCTCCCATTTCAAAAAGCCGAGTACATGCTGTGACTGCAGCACTTCCAGCCTATGCCAGCCTCAGGAGCAAGAGCCTAGGATTGGAAACCAAACTGGAGCTCCACATGGCAATGAACAGCACAACGTTTTGGCCAGAGGCACTAATCATATCTGGGATTTGAAGAAGAGGTGATTTTTTTTTCAAAGAATGGTTAATATGCATTTATTCCTTCTGGAAACATATTAGAGTGTACTTTCTTTTTAGAGACTGGATGAAAATGATTTTCATTAAACCTCTTGACCACTCTGTAAAGAATAGTAAAGTTCATTTGAAATGCCTTCTTGCAAAAGGTGGTTCCTAGAGCTCATTCCAATATGGCCACTGTGTAGAATATATGTGCATGCAAAATTCCACAGGTGGGGATACTAAATTTTGTCCTTTTAAAATTCAAATTGTAAGCCTAAGTGGGAAAAAAAAAAACAACAAACCCTTACATGACTTTTCCTTCTTTCCTGATAGACGTTAAAACCCAACAATCCAATTTTGGTGAAATTAAGTAAAACAATTCTTTCCTTGTATAAATAGTCAAATTTTATGGTTGAATTATAAACCCCTGGAAATAGGGGCTTATAATGAAACTCCTGTCAAAATATTAACTATAGCTATATGAAAAAAGCTGTTATTAAATAGCATCTTGATGGCTTAAAAACTTTCTTTAAAAATCTCTGTTTATTCATTATAATTAAAATGCCTAAATTATAATGATCCACTAAAAACAAATAGTTTTAATCTTTTCCATAGTTCTCCATATGATGTTAATGCTCTGTACATTAGTATTGATGCCTGAGTTTAATATTGCTTTCTCTATCATTAAAATTGCTAACACCATAGCTTTGGAAATGTAAATTTGAATACTTAATTATGTTGCTATAAACAGCCACTCTAATGCCATGTTCTCATCGACAATGATGGGCCTTCTTCCAGGGCTGGCATCTCCAGCAATCACGCAGTCTACTTTCCTGTTGTGTATACAAGGAAAAACATTCCCACCTGAGATCTCCCCCAAAGTTTCACTTGGGAAACAGGGCATGATTAGAAATATGTTTCCAGTTGCACATTGCTCAAACCCAGTTTTGCCTTTACTTGGGCTAAATGATGCAAACATAGTCCAGCCTCCTTTCCAGGAGTGTGCAATTACCTTGAAGGCCCCTAGTAAAAAAAGCCCTGGCTAATTGAGAACACTTGCTTTTGCTTGCAATTAGTAAGGATATCCTCTTATTAAGAAATGTCCCTATTTTTTTCCTGTAAGAAAGGTGGGTTTATCTTTAATGAACTAAGAGTTTGGAAGCTCTGCAAATTAAAGCATGCATATGCAGGTTATCTTCTTGCTCAAGGGGACATACACCAATGCTGTGTTCGTGTGAAGTAATAATGAGAAACCATAAGCAAACAGTAGAAGATTCATGTCAGATGGTTCTCCAATAACATTAGGAAAAAAAAGCAGCTGATGTATGGGATATTGAAGGCAGATTAAGTTGTTAATGTATATTAGTATATTCTTAATTTCCTTTTAATTGAAAAAGACATATTGACTTTAATTAGAACCATTTCACAGGAACTGTCAATTAGCACATGTCAAACTAGTTAATTCAGAACAGAATTCTTTTAATTAGGGTCTGCTTTCCTTTAACTGTGGGGCCAATGAAATCAGCCTTTCCTTATCAAGATTTTAAATGTCTCTAAGACATACAATACAAATGTAGTCTCTTATCTATTATTAGAAGCCCATATGGATAACATTAAAATGATGATTCTGGCATTGTTCATGCAGCACAAATCAGAGTCCCTTTATGACTGTTTGAAAAAAAAATGGCTTTGAACAAAGACTATTTTAAATACACAGATTTATCCTACTTTAAAGAGACTACAAAATTTATGACATGCATGTTCACATTTAAAGTATTATTTAATATGTCTGCTCAAATAAATGGGCCTATTCAAACGTTTTGTGTGTTCTATCAGCCAAAGACACATAAAACATTGTCAAACCATACAGCAACATTTTTCCCTTAAATGAACTGTAATCAAAAAGGGAAAACAGTCTGAATGATTTTTTTTTTTTTTGCACAACATAAAAACAGCATTGTTAACTTTCATTGCTTCTAAAGACTTAATACCAATAGTTGATACAGTGGCTGAAACCACTAGTGAGCTAATGTGATATTGGTAATCAGACAGTGTAAAATCTGAATCTTACCTCTTGCCTAATGTAGTGATGTGAAATTACAGGGTTTTAGCAATGACTGGCACTAGGAAGGAATTGCCCTGGAGCCTACATATTGGATAAGGCCGGGAGTTTCACCTGAAGTGTGGGTGTGCTTCAGTAAGAGAACAGCATTAAGAGAGATATCCCTGGGGGGGAAAAAGAATTAATGGGAAATCTTATCATGTGAGCTTTAGTCACTGTTTTACTGACCTATATCAAGTGAGGATTACAGAGATTAGTGAAAGGAATACTTAATAGCTCAACTGTGGATTCCAAAGAGGATTATCTAGTAAGATATTTTCTGTATCCGATACTTTGTTCCTCCTCCTATAGGGCTGATTAACTCAACTCTTGATGATAGCATCCTTTTCTAGAGCAGGATATGCCAAGAGTGTGGTGGTAGCTCTGCACATGCCAACAAGTGAAATGGAGAATTCTATGTATTGAGTGAAGCTGATTCACAAAAGTATTTGCACTGGCTGATTCTTGAAACTCCCGAAGTAATTCAAGGGAAGTCCAAAAACCTTAAAAAGGAAGAGAGATTTCATTGACAACCTGCCCTTCCAACCCCTTCTTTTCCCTCGATAGCAGGTTCCTTCCTTGCTCTCCTCTCTTACAACCATCTCTACAACTATATATCTCTATCTATGCTTTAATTTTCTACTTCACTCAGTGTAAGCACAGCCTTGAGTTAAGTCTTCAGGAAAGGTTGAGGACTCAGGGCAGTTATTGAATGGAAGAATTTTAGATACACAATAAAATTTCTCCAAAAAAAATTTCAGAGCGAGATAAACCCTCTTCACATTAACTAAATGTATCAACAAGTCCAATCAAATAATTTGAACCTTATTGAAGGATTTCGCTTCCCATGGCTATTAAAGATATTGACAGCACCTGAGCAATCTGATATTGGTAAGCTTTTCCCACATGTTATTATGCTGTTTTATCTTTTCCAGTGGCTAACATGGCTACATTTTAATCCACACTTATTCACAAATCTTGTACAAGTCTGTAGCAGTGACGAGATTAGTAATCTTGTACAACATTGGCCTTTGAAGAAGCCATTTATTAAGATATTAGTATAGTTCATCCTGCTGACTGTGACAATAAATTAACAACTTAATAAGTTCCATATGACCTATTCACAACTCTATTTTGGCATAACACTGTCATATATATATTAATAAATAATAATATTGTGGTCCCTTTTGAAGTTTTGCTCATAAGTTTAAATATTACCACTGGCAAATATTTTTTGCAGAAGATATAAGGAATGCTGACACAAAGCTACCTAATCCCCTATCTTTATGCCACAAAAGAAATAATGCTTATGACTTTAGATAACTTTTTTTAAAAAGCTTATCCATGATTGTCACATTATTAAATTAAGTATGATTACAAAAAGTATTAGGAATTCAGTAGGAAATATTTTATATAATATCTTACAGTTCCAACACATGAATTTTACATCCACTCTATCGTTGAAAGTTCACTAACAACATTATAAGCTTGGTGGTGCAGGTATTGTCATCATCTCTATTTTATAGGTGAAGAAACCAGAACTCAGTTAAGTGACTGGCCGGGGTTGTTCAGGTCATCAGAGGGGGAGCTGAGAATCAAACCTAGATTCCTCTGACTCCAGGTTGGTGGTTTAAAAAAAATTAAATATATATGTATATGTGTATAATTTTATACCACCTCTTAGCTTCATATGCTGTACTGCCTTCTTGTGAATTACTTGGTAAGTCTTTAAAGACGATTGAACACTTGCATTTCTCTCAAACCTCTGTTGACTAAGCAGGGCGAACATGAGTGGAGGGATAGAAGAAGAAATCCCATCAGCTTTCTCAAGCCTCCCGAGTGGACCTTCATAGTATGGCTTCATTATTTCATATACAACATTGTGAACTCACAGCTGCCAGACAAATCCATACTGTAAGTGTAATGCATTCCAAAGCCAAATGCAGATATTCTTCATATTTTCCATTTGTGGATTTTTGTGCCAGTGTTTCAAAGTAAATATCTGAATATTTTGGGCAGGTCCTTCTTTCCCCAAATATTAGCCAAATTCCATTGGCTCTCAGTTTACCTTTATACCTTTAATTTCTCTAAGTCTTGAAAGCGTTTGGTCTGCAAGAGTCCTCTATAATCCATTCTCTCCCACCACCCTAAGTAATGCTTCAGTCACCTGTTAATAGTTTAGCAGAGATAAACAGGAATAGCCTACCAGGATTTTCACCTGGGACAAAGGTATTTGCCTAGGGTGCCAGGGGGAAAGGGACATTGATAGGGGAAGATAGGAGAGCTCCAAAGACAAACTCCATCTACTTCACAATTTGTCCCCAGGGCTAACTGGATGATTAAGATTTGACTGGACTGAAAGTATTTGATTTTTCAGCAAACACTTGAAAATAGATCAAACATTTTAGAATTATTCTCTGATGCCTGAGAAGGATATGTTAAAGCTGAAGTCCAAACAGAGACTGGTGTCTTCAGGAGAGATGAAAAAATTAATACATTCAAGAATTGGGCTTGCTTATCTCATGAAGGATAAGAATTTGTTAACTAAAATCAAGGTAGAGGGTCTCATTTAATCTATCATTACATGAAGATATTGATTGCACCTCGATCCCTGATGCAATGGACAATATCCCATTTAAAAGGAGCTGTAGCTATGCACTTCCAGATTTTTTAATTACCATAGGTGTGAAGGGCACACAAACCAGGTAGTCTGGTGCACAGGTCTATGTACTTTTTTGTTCCAATGAATAAAGGTTTTTGTTTTTTTGCATTGACAATGTAAGTATAAATAGTGCTCTGATGCTAGTTTTGAGAAAGTGCTAGATTAGGACTTTCAAATCCTGTATCCAACACTTCCTGATTGTATGTCCCTGGGCAAATCACTTAACTCTCTTGACCTCAGTTTCCTCATCTGTAAAACAAGAGGCCTCAGTAACCTCTAAAGTCCCTCCTTGCTGCTGCAAGTGGTTATGTAATGATGCCACACCCTCTTCTAACCCTTACAAGTAACGGGCACAAATATGTGCTAGATAAGCCTATATGTAACAAATTACAATAGCAATACATATAAAGAAGAGAGATTCTAAGATTGGTTTACTATTCAGCACTAGAAGCCCTATAAATCATATATATGAATCCCTTAAAAAACAAACTGATTTCATATTTCTTTTAGATCAGCCGATTTTTTCAGATCACTATTTTGATAGTAGGATTAGGGACTTTGATAATACTAACTCATTACTGAACATCAAAGGCATGGGCCTTAACAGTAGTGGGATCACTAGAATCAGCTCTATAATATTTTAGCTTCTTGATCTTCTATAGGAATGCTGAGGCCCTTGCCCACTTTAGTCTATGAAAAGTTGACCTCAAGGCATGACTATTATAAAAAATTATTTAAAAGGCCACAAGACACATGGATTTGACTTAACTTGATATTCTTTTACAGCTGAGGTTCTTAATAAAATTGCATTCTTACTGATTGGTCACATGGATCCTGTGCTGATCATGCATTGTGCATGAATCAAGCCAAGTCATTTAAAAATGGCTAGCATTAGGGAAACTTAATAGCTTTTTTTTTTTTAGCAGATTATTTAAATCGCTGTAGCTATGATTTCAAATAATTTATATCCAAACAGAAAGACTTCAGTGAGCCACAGAAGACATCCTTGAAAGGAAAGTAAATTTTAGATTAAAACTTATTCTATTGCTGGATTGATGAAGAATTTTTAAAATGGAAAAGTACTCTTTCATTCTCTCCCAAATCTTTTATATGAATGGAGTTATTGGGTAAAATAAAATTATGTGTGTGAACACATGAATTTTTAGTCTATTCTGTGTATGTATATGTAATTGTACAAACATGTATTTTCTAGCTAATGTCCAATAACAGGCTAAATGCCCAACATTTCATGTATATCGCATGATTGACTTGGTAAATTAAGCTCTCTCCATCTCAAGAATGAGTGTGTTGAGGGAGATTCTTTTGTTTTGTTTCTCATTGAATATTAGCCAGACCTTGAGGTTAATGTTCAACACCAGTCTGCTGCCCAACAAATAATTGTACTGTATAATTTTAAAGAATGTTAGAGGGGCGGCTAGGTGGTGAAGTGAGTAGAGAGTTGGCCCTGGAGTCAGAAGGACCTGAGTTCGCATCTGGCCTCAGACACTTAATGCACACACAAACAAAAACCTAGCCCTGTGACCTTGGGCAAGTTACTTAACCCCAATTGCCCTCCAAAAAAAAGCAAAAAAAAATGTTAGAGTTGTAAAAGAACTTGGGATCATCTAATCCAAACCCCTTAATTTTATAGATGAAAGTACAAAGGCAGGAAGAGTTGAAATGACTTGCCCAAGCCCTCATAGCTGTGTAGTGGCAGACACCCCCACCCCCATCCATCTTTTGAATACCCCACCTAGTGTAACTTTTATGAACCACTAATGTCCATTAGCAACATTCAGAATGAATTTTAGCTTCCATCGTATAAAGTAATGGATCAACTGGCACATTCAATCAGAAATCTGAATTCTCCTGAAGGATGTTAATTTCTGAAGATTGCAATAGATCTCAGGAATACCTTAAAATTAGTCTACTAATTAGCAGGTTGTGTGTATTGACACATCTGTTGACAATCTAGTTCTTTTCTGACTTAACTGATTCCAGGATCTACATTACAGACCCTTAGCACATTAAAAGACTGTTTAAATTAACTATGGGATCAAAAGATTAAATATGATTATAATTTATCACTTTGTTCATTTAAACACTGTTTTCATGAGCCAACAATGCCATGTCAGGTAGGAATCCATCTGTTAAGTAAACACCACTCTTGGTTGAGAATAAAAATGTCAACACAGGCAAAATACACTTTGCAAACGATTGATGCATATTAACAGATTGATTATATTATTGTCCGGCATGCTTGAAGATGACCCTTAATGATGATTTTCTTATTGTGACAATGTGATCGAAAACTCTTGTTGCCAACAATCCTTACTTCATGCTGTATTTTGTAACTATTTAGCTAATAAAGTAGTAGGACTTTCTGACAGGATGGTGATATGCTCTAAATAAGCAACTTGACTATTTAGGATGGTTGATTAGTTTATGGATTGTTTTCCGAGTGGCTACTCATCCGATTTAGCACTCAGTTTAGGAAGAGGCTTGCAAAAAGGCTTCCATTGACAATCTCACCTGCAATTTGAGAAGTCATGTTCATGGTATAAATAGTAACTGGTGTGCTTTCACCTTCGTTTTGAAAATACTGATTTTGTTTCTTAGGCCTATTTTTCTCTAGCAATTAGAAAGCAATGAGATCGTTCTTATTTTCCATTAGGTGATTTGTATTCTTTGGAAAATATATTGCAGGTAACTTGAGAGGGGACAAAAATGGGCTAATTTTATTTTATAGCAAAGATTTAAAAATTGGAAAAATGCACCAACATAATAATATCTAATGGGGGAAATGTTGCATGCAGATGTCTGTTTCTCTATTAATCCCCCAAAGGAATGTATCCTTTTATTTATAAGAGTAACATCAGAAACAAACATGTTACCAAAAATATATTCCACTTAAAAGAATGGATAAACACAATATGAATTTAATGTCAAAAAATCTGTTTTTAAAATGGATTTTAAGGTTTATAATCTGAGAAGAACTGCAGTTTTAAAAAGCATGCAGTATGGTTTGTAAATATACTGTTTCTTCTCTATGGGCCTCTGTTTCATCACCTGTCAAATGAGGGAGGATTTTATCAGATGTTCTCTAAGGCCCCTTCCACTTCTAACACTCTGACTCTGTACATGCTACTCCTGTGAGTCACACGGTGATCGCATTCTGTACAGCTTTTGATATAGCAAAATGGAAACTAGGGTCCAAGTTATGTACCTTTTACATGATGCAAAGAAACCTAATTTCATTTTAGTTGTTTCTGAAGTCTCTGTCTAGGCACATTGGCAACCAATTTCATTTTCATTGCAATGCATGAATAGCAAGGTCACATACTCTTAAGTTAATGCAAAGGGCATAAGGAATGGAAGGAGAAAAATACAATTTTTGTTGTTGCTGTTGTCATTTGAAATTTCCACAGTGTCTTTGCACATTGGGCACCATTTCATTTTTATTGCATTGAACTGAGAGCAATGTCACATTTCATTAAGTTAACACCAAGTTAGTAAAAAAGAAAAGCAGAATATTTTGCTGCTATTACTGTTGTTCAAGATTTCTGTCCTGTAGATACTTATTTTTTATGGCGACGAGTTATTTCAATAGAGGAATGCATTAGGAAAAAAATGTGGCTTTTTTAGTCAAATTAGCTACTGACTTGGGCTTTGACCTGTGGTTTTGTTTATTCCTTGGGCTCTGTGAGGGTAAACAGGCCAGTCTACTAGCACTGGAAACTCTTTTATGACCAACTGGTTAAAGAAATAATATAACTCAAATTCTCCTTTTCTAGACTTGCCATGTTTTCTATTGAATAAATGGAGACCAACCAAGGACCTTAGCAGATTGGTTGGTAACCTGAGCTGCCATGTTTTAGGGACCATCAAAATGGTGTATCTTAAAGAAATAGCATAGCTTCTTCATACAAACGCTGATCTTCCCTGCATTGTCTAGAGGTCAGATCTAAGTATATATGGGTTGGAAAAACATCCTCTCCAATTGGAGGCAGTGTGGCATGATGGAAAGCTGACTGAATTTGGAGTTTCAAGACCTGACTTTGTTGCCTTGGATGTTACTTTTCCTCTAAGGGCCTCAGTGTCTTCATGTGTAACTTGAAGATATTGGTCTTGATGATTTTTGAAGTCCTTTCTAGCTATAATAATAATAGCCAACATTTATATAGTGCTTGAAGGTTGTCAAAGCCCAACTCTTGAAGGTACATGCTATCATTGCTATCCTCATTTTGCACATAAGCAAACTGGGAATGAGAGGTGCAATGATTTGCCCAAGGTCGGACAACCAGTATGTGTCCGAGGCTGAAACTCCAGTCTTCTGACTTCAAGTCTAGTACTCTATGCCTTGAGCCTCTTAGTTGCCCTATGATCTCTGATTCTATGAAATTAAATTCAAGAAGTGTTTATTTAAAGCCTAGCATGTGTGAGATGTCTACTAATGTCTAATACTTTGTCCTGACAGTGGCTGTGACCCTTGCTAGATACTTGAAGCCAGTGCCAGATGAACACAAGTTCTGACAGTTTCTACCAAGCTAGAAAGATTCTGAATATGTCCTAGCGACATATTGAACGTCTGTCACCTCAGGAACAGCATAGCTAAATGTGGAAAGTCTCATCTTCAGAAGGTTGGCTACCAGGTAATGATTTTTTTTTGGCCACAGTAATTCATGAAGATTCTATGAAGGCCTGTGGGGGTTATTATTTGAGCAAGGGGAAGGAGTATTCACACTAATGAAATCACAAAATTTCAAAATACTGAAGTTCTGTGTGTAAGGTCTTATGTTAACATGGGGAGCTAAGGTACTAGGTTAACATAAGGACTGAGGGAAATAAAAAATAAGCTATGATTATAATATATAGGAGAATATAATGAATGCATGAGAAATACAAATGAGAAATACTATGCATTGTGTGATTTAAAGTTTGGAGCCATAGAAATCGCTTGGTTCAGCCACCTCATGTATAGATGAGTAGAGTCCCAGATATAAAATGGCTTGCCTAGAGTCATATAGGTAGTAAGTAACAGAGACAGATTTGAATCTAGTTTCTCTGATTTAAAATTCAGCGCTCTTTTTCTACACCATGCTAGTGTTTAGGGGGAGTGATTATTTTATTTTTGTCTGGAGTGGACCAGAGAAGATTTTCTGGATCAAGTGGCATTTGGGCTGTGCCTTTGGTAATGGTAGTAATATCTTCAATGCTTAGTTCTAGAACTATGATGAATATAATAAAATACATTTGCTCATAGATATCTTGTCTTAACATTTTTCCTTAGTTCAAACAGTCTGAAACCAAAGTGGAATAGTAAAGCTGTAAGGCTGTGTCCCAGGTGGACCTGAACTAGATAGGATATCCCTTATCATGACATATTTTGAGGGGTACTATCTACCTAATCTAACCTACTTGAAATTCCTACCTTTAGTCATTTCTTTGACTTAAGGTATTGTCCACAGAAGTACTATGTTAATATACAAATATGTTCCCTGGGATGCATAATGCATGAACCCATTAGCACCTATTAATACCTTAGGATGGAATAATTTATCAGACTAGCTAACTGCCACTTAAAGTCCCAGGATAGCAGAGTACGGAGGTATGTTAGAGATTTTCCTTTATTTATTTTCTTCTTCCCTTATTTTATAGCTAGGAAAATGGAGACTTAGAGAAGCCAAGTGACTTGCCTAAGCCACAATCTAGTTAATAGTCATTTGGCAAATACTAATTTAGCTCCTTGAGAAAATAGGAATTATGCTGATAAATGCAATGGCCAACCATAATTCCAGATTACTGATGAGGAAGTATCCTACCTATTGACGGAGAGGCGATATATTCAAGGTGCAAAAAGGGACCTTCCTTTTTTGTCATGGCCAATGATGGAATTTGTTTTGCTTGTCTAGGGATATTTGTTTTAAGGACTGTGTCCTCCTCCTCCTCCTTTTCCTTCTCCTTCTCTTTCTTCTTCTCCTTCTCCTCTTTCTTCTTCTTCTCCTTCTCTTTCTCCTTCTCTTCTTCTTCTTCTTCTTCTTCTTCTTCTTCTTCTTCTTCTTCTTCTTCTTCTTCTTCTTCTTCTTCTTCTTCTTCTTCTTCTTCTTCTTCTCTTTCTCCTCCTCCCCACTCTTCCCCTTCTCCCTTCCCCTCCCATTCCCCCTCCCCCTTTCCCTTCTCCCCCTCCTCCTCCAGTTCCTCCTCTTCCTCCTTCTCCTCCTACTTCCCATCCTCTTTCTTCTTTTCAATGGGAAGAGGAAGGAGCAAGAGAAAATTCATGTTCACTCATCGAAAAGGAAAGGAGGAAGGAAGGTAACAGGTATTATTAAGTACTTATGTGCCAGATACTACAACAATAAAATAAAACAGAAGTTAAAAAAGAAAATAGAGGTTAAAGAAGTGGTAGAAAGGACAGGTTAGTTTTGAAAAGGGTAGATGGGTTGGCAAGTTAGGAAGATAGTTCACTGACTGCTGAGGTCAGGTTAAAGCAGAGTACCTTGACTTGCTATCAACATTACAGGCCTAGTCATCTTCGAAAAGGGGAGGTCAAAGGTAGAGGAGAGTGGAGGGAGTAGACATGAGAAACGGATTTGACCTGCTTTGCTTTTTGGTTTTGTTCTTATCCTAGATGTCAAGCGCCCATACTTGTTCTTCCACGTCTGTTTTATTGCAGTGATATCTCCCAATGTAGATCTGTAAGGATTCTCTGAACTAGAAATTAAGCATTTAAGAAACATTTATTAAGTGTCTATTATATGCAAAACATTGTGCTAGGTGCTGGACGCAAAATGATGAAAAATAACAGTTCCTAATGACGAGTTGGGGATGGAATGTGAAAGTTCTTCAGTATGGTAGAATGTGATAGAGAGGTAATAGGAAGAATTTAGACCAAGTGCTCTAGGAAAATTTCTGTAGGTGGGAATCAATCTCAGCTGGTGATCAGGGAAGATTTTAGAAAAGATGGCACCTGATCTGAACTTTGAAGAAAAAATAAGTTATATATAAAATGTCAGAGTTAGAAAGTCCATCGGAAGCCATCCAGTTCACCTTATACGTAGAAAGGATTCTTTGGACATAATGCCCTTTGTTGAAGGTGCACTCACTACTTCTTGAGCCAGCTCGTTCCATTTTTTGATAACACTAATTGTTAGGAAGTATGTTAAACTCAAGTTTACTTCCTTGTTATTTCCAGCCATCGTTTCCAGGTCTGTCTTTTGGAGTAAAGCAATGCAAGTCTAACAGTTCTTTTAGATGGCAGTCCTTTAAATACCTTAAGAAAACTGCCAGTAAATCTTCTCTTTTCTGGGTATAACACCATCATTTTTTTTCTAAATTATCTTTATTTGGTGTGAATCTTTCACCATCTTGTCTTTCTTTTTCTGGATGTTTTATAGCCTTTCAATGCCCTTCCTAAAATGTAGTACTCAGAAGGGAAGACTAAATGATCAGAGATACAGTTGGAATCCATGAAAGGCATAGGGGATGACTTGTGCAGATATATGGAGACAGAAAAGCAAAGGGAGATGGGGGAAAGCATATAGTTGCAATGTAGAATATATGAAATACTGTTGGAAAGTTACATGGGAGCCATGTTGGGGGTGGGGGTGGGGCTTAATTCAATGCCGGGATTTATATTCTTTTCTGTAGCTACTGAAATTTTCAAGCAGGTGTGACATAGTAAGATCTGTATGTTTGGAAGATGATTTTGGCAGTTGTTTGAAGAGGGTCTTGGAGAGGACAGAGCCTAGAGGTAGGGAAACCGATTAGGAAGCTCTTATAATAGACCAGATGAGGAATGATGAATGCTCCAACTAGAGCAATGATGGTAGCCTGGGTACAGAGGAGGTTGCATATGGGAGAGACATTACAATTGAGATAACTTGGCAACTGACTGAAGGTAAATACTGAGGGAGAAGAAAGAGTCAAAGATGACAGTATTTTTGAGACTGGATGCTTGGGAGGTTGGTAATATCATTAATGGACATAGCAAATCTGGGAAGAGGGCTTGGTTTATGGGAGGAAGATTTTGATTTTGGACATGCTGAATATCAGGTGCTGTTGCCAAATCTGGATAGACATTTTTTCTACCATAAAGGAGACTGAGCATGTTTTTAGGCACAGGTTAGAGTTGTAACTACGGTGTGGTAGTCAGGACTTAATCCTAGGGAGGTGCATCTTGCTTCCTGATGTGGTCCATAGACTGTGTTGCCCATTTCTCATGTCTTATGGGCTTTCATCAACTCATATCCCTGTGGGAGTTGAGAGAAAATAAGGAGGGATCAAGGTGCTTGATGGTAGAGGTCAATGGAGTAGGGGGTTGTATCTAGCACTTTTTAAACTGTGGGTCTTGACCCCATGTGGGTCAGTTTAGGAAGCCCTGGCAGACTACCCTCTGACCTCACGATCAGATAAGCCTGTCTCTTCTGGGCCTGCTTGCCTTCTTTGTGCCTTCAGAGTCTCTTTTTTCTCTACTACCTCTCCCTACTATTCTCATCCCTATCCAGGGACCTTCTAACTTCTGCTGCCCTCTGGAGCCCTTCATTTTAAAATAAGTTCCCATTCATCCTAGGTCTTTTGCTCTCATGTTCTTTTTTTATCTTCAGATCCTCCCAGAAACTGAGCTTTCTCCTGAAGACATTAGATCTCTTAGAACCCTCTCTAACACAGCTTGCTCCTTCTCTCACAGCCCCTGACACAGGCCAGGAGGAGGAATTAGGCTATCCTTGCTTCCTCATGCCATTTTCAAACTCTTGCCATCATGCAACAACCATCTTTCCTCCTCTAAATCTTACTTATTCCTGTCCAGAATCTTGGTTTCTTCTAGACTTCTAACTCATGTTTCTTTCTTCACAATAAGTTCAATGCTTGGTACTTGATCGTTTTCACAACTCCTGACTCCACTGAAATCACTGATTTTCTAGTTATTTAGCATCATCAACTCTTGTGACCTGTCCGTAGTCTTACTCAACCATGCACAATAATGGTCACAATTGAACTGGGATAATGTCTGGAAAGAAAGGGACATATGAGAATGACATTTTGTTGGAGGTAGAAGTAAGATTTGGCAACTTAGTGGATCTGTCATAATGGATAGTGTTGAACATGGAGTCAGTAAGACCTGCTCTCCAATACTGCCTCAGATACTCACTAGCTGTGTGACCCTAGCCAAGTCAATGAACCTCTATCTGCCTTATTTTCTTCATTTGTAAAACGGGGGTAATAAAAATAGTACCTGTTTTACAGAGTTGTGAGGATCAAAGTGCTTTACAAACCTTAAAATACTGTATCAATGATAGCTGTTACTGTTATTATTTTAATAATATCTTTTCCAATTATATGAAAAGACAAATTCTAACAATTTGTTTAAAAAAATTCGAGTTTCAGATTTCTCCCCTCTGTCTCTTACCTCCCCCCTAAGATGGTAAGTAATTTGATGTAGGTTATATATGTGCAATTGTGTAAAACACATTTCCATATTAGTCATGTTGTGAAAGAAGAAACATAACAAAAGGAAAAAGCCATGAAAAAATAAAGTGGGAGTAGGAGGCTTCAATCTGCATTCAGATCCCATCAGTTCTTTCTCTGGAGATGGGTAGAGTTTTCCCTCATGAATCCTTTGGAATTGTCTTGGATCATTGTATTGCTGGGAAGAGCTGAGTCATTCATAGTTGATCAGAGAACAATGTTGCTGTTAATGTGAACAATGTTCCCCTGGTTCTTCTCACTTCACTAGCTGCTGTTATTATTATTATTATTTAGAGATAATTAAAGTGAAAAGGATGACACTGACATTTTGTTGAATGCCCTCAATAGAAATAGTGAAGTTGAAAGGAAGAGTGGATTTTGGTGAAAAGATACTAAGTTTGGTTTTAAAGAAGTTGAGTTTGAAATGCCTGGAGCTTAGGAGAATAAGGTTGGAAATGTAGACCTGGGAGTCGGAGATGACCATGAAATCCATGAGAGTGAATGAGGGGACCAAGAGAGAAGGTGTAGATAGAAAAAAGAAGAGGACCTAGGATGGATGCTCGGTGGGGGATAGCCACAATTATGAGGAGTGTTGTGGACAATGGTCTGAGGAGTGTTTGGACTGGTAGGAGGAACATGAAGAAGGGAGAGTATTGAGAAGAGGGTGGTCAGTGGCGTCATATGCTTCAGAGAAGTCAAGAAGGGATGAGGATTGAGAAAAGGCTGTAAGGTCAGGCACTTCAGAGATAACTTGGTGACTTTGGAAATGAAAGTTGCAATTGAATGATGAGGTTGAAAGCCAAGTGCTTTCAATTAAGGAGCCAGAGGTGCAGGGCATCACCAGGCTTGAAATTTTAGCCAAGATAGTTTACTTGCTGTTCCCTGATCATTTGGATGAAATCTGAAAACAAGAATCAAAGATATTTGGGGACTGCTTAGAAACACATTTGGGAAACATAAAGATAAGATATTCTTCTGGAAGAGGCATAAAACTAAATATAAACTTTAATATGAGGTGCACCCAAATGATAATAATATAGAAGAGAATGAGGGGAGAGGAAGTTAAGGAACTGAGTTTAGAAAGTTTTTATAAGGATTTTAGCTAAGAAATCTATGTTTACAGTAAAAGATTTCAGGATGAACTGAGAGAAGAGAAAGAGAGAGAGAGAGAGAGAGAGAGAGAGAGAGAGAGAGAGAGAGAGAGAGAGAGAATATTTAAAAAAATATTTAAAGGTAGATTCACTTGGTATCTGCTTGGGTCTTTTGGAATTGAACTAGAAGTTCAACTAGATTTTTTAAAGATGAAGGTGATTTACTTGAATTTATAGATTTAATCTGAGTTATATGTAAGTATAACCACTGATTATAATTACCCATTATTTAGTTTCTTCTTTTTAACTCCACTAAAGTCTTATTCTGATGTCTTCTCATGGTTTAGAAATGACCCTCTGGTCCTAAAGCTTATGCCAATGGAGGACAATCTCTTTAAAGTACATGCTAAGTCCTCAATAAATGCTTGTTGACTGATTATCAAATGGTAAAGGCCTTGATTATGGACCTGGTGAAGTAATGTCCTTTGTGTAAGGCTCATCACTACAGAGTTAGAGGTAAGAATTTTTTTACCTCAAAGCAACTTGTTAAATTACTCATTCATTGTATTGAAGAAAGAACTGTGATGAAATCACACATACTTGAAGTAAGGATGGATATAGTCTATGCTTAAGAACATTAGCTAGGCATAAATAGGCCCTATTATAATTTGAAAATTCTTGTTTTGTCATTTGTGGGTGTTCTTTGAAAAGAAAATCCTCCCTCCATGTCTTGATAGCTATCTCTGTACTCTTCAAAATCAGTGGGTGAGAGAAACCTCAAACTTCATGAATTTTACTTCAGCTTTAATCCCCAGCTAACTTTCCCAGAAAGCTTTTATAGGATCATATGCTCTTAAATTTAGAGCTGAGAGGTGGCTGGGTGATGCAGTTAGTAGAGCGCTGGCCCTGGAGTCAGAAAGACCTGAGTTCGGATCTGGCCTCATACACTTAACACACACAAACAAAAACCTAGCCGTGTGACCTGGGGCAAGTTACTTAATCCCAATTGCCCTCCAAAAAAAAAATGCAAAAAACCAATTTAGTGCTGGAGTAAACCTTAAAGGTTGTCTAGTCCAAACACCTCATTTTCTAGATGAAGACACTGAATATCAGATATAAAGTGGTAAATATAAAGTAGTTGGTCCAAGGTCACACAGATAGTGCTAGAGTTAACATTTAATCTTAGATCATTTCACTGAAAATCCAGCACCCTTTCAAGTGAACCATGCTATATACTCATAACTTTCATTTGATAGTTTTTGAGAAATTCCCAAATGGATATTTTAAGCTTCTTCCCTCAAACCCAGAGTGACCATTAATTGGTTTTGGTTGGTTGGTTAGAAAACGTCCATCAAAGAATCATGATAGACAGTTACCACAGAGGCCAGTATTGATTTATTAAAACAAAGCAAAACAAATCATAAGACCCAACAAAATCCAAACATGTATGTGCATGAATAATTTCACTTCTGTCAAGGGTTGCCAGACTATTTTAATCTCTTACCTTCAATAAAAGTGCTATTAAATAGCCAGAGGTACAGAGTATCCCTAGGCTTGAAATTTTAGCCAAGATAGTTTAATTGCTGTTCCCTGATCTTTTGGAAAAAATCTGAAATCAAGAATAAAATATATTTAGGGTCTGCTTAAAAATAACATTTGGGTAACATAAAGGAAAATATACTTTTCTGAAAGAGGCATAAAATTAGCTAAAAACTTTAATGTGAAGTACAAAAAGGAATACCCGAATGATTCCAATTCACATTTTTGTTTTTTATGGTGAATACATGACAATGATGTTGATGCTATATTTGTTGGGAGTTCCTAGCACTGTATTCTGAATGCAGTAGGCACTTAATAACTATTTCTGAATGAAATGGAATGGAATCAGGGAATCGATTAGTAGCATTCTATGCTAGGATGGACAACTTGTTTTCTAGTGACGCTCTTGAATCCAAAGAGGAAAATTCCAATGAGTTAACACTTAAAAGTAAAGTGCAGCCTACTTCAGGGCTTTTTGATAGTGTCAGTCATAGGATTTAGAGCCCCAAGGATCAAAGAGGTCACCCACTCATATTCTTATAACCCTAGAGCTAAAAGAGACCTCAGTGGTCATCCAGTCCTGTGGGGTCAAACTCAAATAGAAATCGGGGCCACTAATACACACATAAGGATTTCTGTGGGCCACATATCGATTTACTTTTACAATTTAATGTTATTGATGTTTTATTACATTTTTATTCATTATTTTGTTAACTATTTCCCCAATTATATTTTAGTCTGGTTCAGGCTGCAATAGTGGTGTGGGCTGCATGTGGCCCCTGGGCTATGCATTTGATGCTTCTGATACAGTCTGATCCTTTTATTTTTCAGATAGGGAAATGTAGGCCCAGAAATATGACATGACTTAACTGAAGTCACATAGGTATCAAGTGTCCAAACTGGGATTTGAATCTAGGTTCCAGAGTAGAAGCCCAAAGTTCTTATCATTATATTAAACTGCTTCTTCTTGAAAGAGAAAGAGAGAGGGAAACTAAATGTTCAACTCCTTTGCACATGATAATGTGGAACTAAAGAATTGCTTTTATTATTTTTTGTATAAGTTGAATAAAGCTTTATAGTTTATCAAATTGCTTGTCTTCTCAAAAAGGGAGAAGGAGTAGGAGAGAGGGAGAGAATTTGAAACTCAAAATTTAAAAGAAAGTTAAATTTTTTTACATGTAAATGAGGAATATTTAATGAAATAAGTAAAAATAATTTTAAAAAGTTTTATCATCAAATGGCATGTAAAGCTTTATTCAACAAATACAAGAAATAATAAAACTAATTATTTTGTTCTACATTATTGGTCATTAAGGGAAAAAAGTGATAGGAGAAAAGAAAGAGGAAGAGATTCAGAAGAATGGAAGGGAGAACAAAAAGAAAGATAAAGGCAAGGGGAAAGAAATAGGGAAAGATTTAATTTGAGAGGGAAGAAAGAGAGGCAGACAGGCAAAAGAAAGAGGAAAAAGTACTGAAAAGAGAGAGAATGGAGAGCAGGATTAAAAAAGCCAACATTTCTTTCCTAATATCTCCTCCTTGTTACCCATCCCCATCAAGCAGGTCTGTTCTGCCTTTTTATGATCCTATTCCACCTTTGACCCACTAGCAAATTAAAACTTTCCTTTTTTTGGTAACTCGAATATTATGGCCATTATTACTATCACTGTCACTATTTTCTTCCCTACTCATTCTGCTGCCAAAAACCACTTGCTGGGAACTTTTTTTCTAGTATCACAACAATTCCTTCCCTCTCCATTCTGAAAGGAACTTCTCAGAGTGATTCAATGACATATCTGTGTCTTGGCAGAAGATAGGGACCTTGGATGAGTTGCTTAGACAGTACAAAGCTGAGGTGAAGGTGAATTCTTCAGCATTTCCATATTATAGTATTTTAAGTATAATTGAAGTTATGGGTTATTCTTTCATACTTTGAGTTTGTCAGTGCATGCATATGAATCTTGTATTTTCAACATTTCTTTTGCGGTGGAAGAAATAAAACACTATCTGATACCTTATCTACTTTGTACATTGAGTACCTTTCTAGGAAACTAGGTAGCATAGTAGATAAAGCACTGGGCTTAGACTCAGGAATACCAGAGTTTGAATCTTGTCTCAGATACTTACTAGCTGTGTAGCCCTGGAGAAGGTACTTAACCTCTTTCTGCCTTAGTTTTCTCATTTGTAAAATGTTAACAATAGTAGTTATCTCATAGGATTGTTATGAGGATCAAATGAGATGACACACATAAAGTGTTTTATTTGTTTTTAATCTTAAAATGCTATATAGGGGTGGCTAGATGGCGCAATGAATAGAGCACTGGAGTCAGGAGGACCTGAGTTCAAATCCAGCTTCAGACACTTAACACTTACTAGCTGTGTGACTTTGGGCAAGTCACTTAACCCCAATTGCCCTGCCTTCCCTCTCCAAAAAAGCAAAAAAAAAAATGCTAAATAAAGTCTAGCTACTATTATTAATTATTATTATTAGAAGGGAGCCTATTAATCCCTTTGAATATACTATAGCCATGAGCCAAACATAAGCTTTAAAAACTTTTCCCTGGATTTCTGTAGGAATGTAATGAACTAGAGACAACAAGAAAAATACTAACCCTTCCCTTTGGGACCAGACTACCAGAGGACTGAACTGAGTTCAAGTGAGTCCAAAGGTGGGGCCCAATGAGGCTCTAAAGGATGCTCTTTATTCTCTGGGATAGAGGGTTATTATCTCAGACAGTAATGTTAAATGTCAGCCTATTGAGAGCAGGACCTATTTTTGTTTCTGCTTTGTATCCCCGTCCAATCCCCGTTTTAGATACTTAATAAAGGATTGTTGAACTGTATGATATCTGATGCTTTTCAGACATTTGAAACTCATCACCTCTTTGATCTTCACAATTACCCCCCAAAGCAGATAATATGTGTCTCTCTATTTTACAGATGAGGAAGCTCATACCCAAAGAGGATGCCTAGTCATGTGACTAGGAAGTAGAAGAGCTTAGGCTGGAAATCAGGTCTTCTGACTTCCCATCCAATGTTCTTTTCATTATAGCACACTTGAATTAGATTTCCTTCAAGTTGAAGTCCATATATTCTCAAGTTACTAAAAACTGTGTTTATTTGTATATAGATGAAATACCTGTTTTATTTGCCCTGTACAGACTTCCCCATGCTGGTAACTACACACTGCAATTAATCACTTGTGAATGATTTTGGGAAACTAAATGAACATGTTTGACAACTCCAGTTGTCTGGCAAAAGTTTTACAAAGAGGATCAGATAAACATCCTATTGAGAACAATGAGATGGATTACTAGGACTCTAGCCATAAGATTGTGAATTTATAGTAAATTCTTATGATATATCTGGACCAAGATCATTCTATAAAAACTTGTATTATAGAAATTGAACAGTCACTCTGAGAGTCTGATTTCTGAAGCATTCTATTCTATTTCAGCAATGATAGGAGAGGAAACCTGTCACTTTTCAGTTTCCTTTTCCCTTGTTAGCATATTAGGATGCAAAAAAACCCCAACAAAATTTCATGAAATGTTCATTTTATATTTTATATGTATATTAATTCTTATAAATAACAATGCACTTTGAATTCAGTGTAATATTGTTTTGCTCATTGAACAATGAATGAAGTCAATCAACAGTCAGCCAATAAACATGTATTAAGTATCTCCTATTTTCCAGGCACTGTGCCAGAGATAAAATCATGGTCCCTGCCTTCAAAGAATTTATATGAGAATTTACATGAGGAAGTCAATATGCAAATATTCATACCAGATAGCTGCAAGGTCAATTTAAGGTAATGGAAAAAAGTGTTTTTTGTTTTTTGTTTTGTTTTGTTTTAGAGAACATTGGTTCTTTTTTCTAATAGTTTAATTTTTTTTACCTGAGGTTCTTTTAGAGACCAATGGCACACTTATAACTCACCTATATCAAGATTAAGGAGTCAAACTTGGGACTGGAATAGAGCAAAGAGAAGTGGTCCATATGGAGATTAACCTAATGACAATTGAGTTAACCAGTGATAATTTCTCTTCCAATTTGTTCTTCCAATAGGTCAGGATATGGCTTTATGGCTGTGTTTCTTAAATGGGGAAGAAATAGGAGAGAAGGGTAGAAGTTGAAAAGAAAATTTAGGCTTACTGTAAGGAAAAAATCAAACCCCTTTCTAACAATTAGAACTGTTCAGAATTGGACTAGATTGCCTCGGGATAGAGTAGCACTTATCTTATATGAAGCAAATTTAATTTTAAAATTAAAAATTCTAACAAAAACTCAATGATCACTTGTCTGGTATATTGAAGAGAAGATACATTTTCAGGTAACATATCTGAAGCCATTAATCTATTGCATGCATCTTTTGAAAAATACATATTATATGTGTGCATATAATTTAGCATGGAGACCATCTCCAGTCATCCTAATCGATATATTGCCACTGGACTCAGCTTACTCTGGAGGAGAAAGTGAGGCTGGTGACTTTGCTCAGTCCTTCCTCACTTAAATCTCAATTCACTTTCATGTTATGGCATCATCTTCCTAAAGTCATGGTTCTCTTTGAAAATGAAGGACAAGCAACAACAATATGATATAGTAATACTGTTTGCTCTGTGTGTCTGTATTATCTTCTGAACTTCTCTTCTGTATATTTTTAATTTTATTGGTATTCCTCTTTTTTTTTTCTAAAGCAATTGGGGTTAAGTAACTTGCTCAAGGTTATACGGCTAGTCATTATTTATGTGTGGGTGCTCATTTTCTGAGGCTGGTTTCGATCTCGGGTCATCCCAACTCCGAGACCGGCGCTCTTACTCACTGCGCCACCTAGCCACCCCGGTATTCCTCTTAATTTCTTTTTTTTTGTATTACTATCATTACCTCCCACTCTCCCTCCAACATTTCTGCTACTCTCCCAACACTGCACCATTGTGACAAATCAGTATAGTTAAGCAAAATGGATTGGTGGTGTATTGGTTATACCTGAAAATGAATGTCTCATTTTACACCCACAGTCCATCATTTCCCATGGCTTAGGAGACATACTTCCCCATCAGTCTTCTGTAGTTGTGCTTGGTCATTCATTGCATTTTTCAGAGTTCTTAAGTAATTTAAAATAGTTTATTTTTACATTAGTGTAGTTATTGTATAGATAGTTCTCCTGGTTCTGCTCATCTCTGAATCTGTTAATTTCGTAATTTCTTGGTACAAATCCAATCTAGTTATTTTAAAATTACATTCCTTTCAAATATTTTATTCAGTATTTTTCATCAATATTTGCTATGGAAATTATTTTTATTTTTAAGATTTGCTTAGATCTCAAAAGGAAGCATATTGAGGGGATCAGTTATTATTATTTTTTCTGACTCTTTCTGTAATTTAATAAACTTTTCCTTAAAAAACTTAGATACTATGCCATTTGGCCCATATATATTAAGCATTGATACTATTTGATTATCTATGGTGCGTTTAAGTATAATATAGCTTTTCTACTGGGCTCTGGAAGAATGAGGCTGATGACTTTGGACAGTTCTGCCTCACTTAAATCTAATTCATGTGCAAGTCAAGGCATCACCCTGGTGATGTCATTGTTCCACTTTGAGAATGAAGAACAAACAAACAACATGTTTTCCTGCTTATCCTTTTTTTTTTAATTAAACAAATGCTTTATTAACTTCTGGTTTACATCATTCATTTCCACCAGATTATGAGTTACATATTTCCCCCATTTTTTCCCTACCCACCACCCCAGAATAGCAGTCCCACTAGATATCCCCTCATCCAATCTGCTCTCTCTCATATCTTCTCCCATACCCCCTTCGACTTTGCCATTAGGGCAAGGTGAATCTCTGAGCCCCACTGCCTGGACATCTTATGAAACATTTAATTTTTAAAACTTCGATTTTCAGATCCATTCCCTTTCTCCCCTGTCACCCACTCCCTCTGAGAAGATAAGCAATTCAGTATGTGTTGTACATGTATATCTATGCAAAACATTACCATAGTAGATATATTGTAAGAGATTGCTTATATTTCCCTCCCACCTGTCTCACCTCCCACCTGGTCCATTCCCTACTTTGATCCTGTCCTTCTTTGATAGTGGGTACTTCCAACCTCCCCTCCCCCCAGAATGCCCTCCCCTCCATCATCCCCCCCTCTTATCCCCTTTCCCCCTACTCAGGAGAGTGAGTGAGGGTAAGATATTCCATTTAGTATGTATGTGATTCTCTCCTTGAGCCAACTTCAATGAGAATATGCTTTTGCCTTTTTGCCTTCCTGTTCTTCCCCTCCTCTGCAACTACTTCCCCTTGCCTCTTCTACATGAGATAGTTTATCCTACCCTGTCTCTCTCCATCTCCTCTTGCCACTTTCCTCTCTCACCTCTTGACTTCACCCCTTAAGAATCATCCCTTCCTTGGGGCGACTAGGTGGCGCAGCGAGCAGAGAGGCAGCCCTGGAGTCAGAAGGACCCGAGCTTGGATCTGGCCCCAGACACCCAACACACAAACAAAAACCCAGCCGTGTGACCCCGGGCAAGTCACCCGATCCCAATTGCCCTATAAAAAAAAAAAGAATCATCCCTTCCCATCAAATTCAACCTGTGCCCTCTGTCCATGTATACCTGTGAACATATGCCATGTACCCTTCTTCAATTATTTTCATAATGAGAAAGGTTTCATCAAACACAGTTATTGTTTTTCCATGTAGGAATGTAAATAGTCCAACTTTGATAAGTTCCTTTTGATTTCTTTTCCTTGATTACCTTCTCAAGCATCTCTTGTTTCTTGCATCTGAATGTCAAATTTTCTATTCAACTCTGGTTTTTTCATCAAGAATGCTTGAAAGTCCTCTATTCCACTGAATGACCATATTTTCCCCTGAAACAAAATACGCAGTTTTACTGGGTAGGTGACCCTTGGCTTCAATCCCAGTTCTTTTGCCCTCTGGAATATCATATTCCATGCCCTTCGATCCCTCAGTGTAGAAGCTGCCAGGTCCTGGGCTATTCTGATTGTGTTTCCACAATATTGAAATTGTTTCTTCCTGGCTGCTTGTAGTATTTTCTCCTTGATCTGGGGATTCTGGAACCTGGCTATAATATTCCTGGGAGTTTTCTTTTTGGGATCTTTTTCAGGAGGTGATCTGTGGATTCTTTCAACCTCTATTTTGCCCTCTGGGTCTAAAACATCAGGGCAATTTTCCTTGAGAATTTCTTTAAGGATGATTTCTAGGTTCTTTCTTTGATCATGGCTTTCAGGTAGTCCAATAATTTTTAAATTGTCTCTCCTGGATCTATTTTCCAGGTCAGTGGTTTTTCCCATGAGATATTTCACGTTGCCTTCTATTCTTTCATTTGTTTGGATCTGTTTAACAGCATCTTGATTTCTCATAAAGTCACTAGCTTCCATTTGCTCCAGTCTAACTCTGAAGGAATGAATCTCCTCAGTGAGCTTTTGAGATTCTTTTTCCATCTGGCAAATTCGACTTTTTAAGGCATTCTTCTCCTCATTACCTTTCTGAGCCTCTTTTGCCATTTGAGTTAGTCTAGTTTTTAAGGTGTTATTTTCCTCAGTAAGGCTGTTGACTGTCATTTCATACTTTTCTTGCATCTTTTTCATTTCTCTTCCCAAATTTTTCCCCACTTCTCTTACCTGCTTCTTAAGGTTCTCTATGGCCTGTAGCCAGCTTGTATTTTCATTTGGGGCTTTTGGTGCAGGAGTTCTGACCTCACAGTCCTCCTCCATGCTTTGAGCCTCTTTGCCCCTAAAACAGGAGTCCAATGTTGAACTTTTCTGTTTATTTTTTTTCATTTGCCTAGGCATGTTGCCACTTAATTACTTGATTCGGGGGCTTGTTGCTACAGTAGGACTCTGCCACCAGACAGGGGAGCTTCCGCCCAAACGTGGGGTCTTCACAACTTCCGCCAGTTGGGTGGCCTCTGTAAAGCCTCCACCCACTCTGGCAAGTTGGATACCCACCCCAAACTTCCCCCCCAGACCACAATCCAGATCCAGGCAGTTTAAAGCAAGAGGGATTAACCCCCAGACTGATTGCTGGATCTTCCTACAATTTGCAGACCAGGAGCTAGAGCCACTACTGAGCTGCAAAATGGCTTCTGTGCAGCTGTTTCTTCAGCAGCTTTTCACCCCCAGGGGAGGAAGCCCCGTGTTCCCCAAATACTGGTCCCAAAGTCCATAGGGCACTAACCTCTCACTTTGTCCTAGGCATATCTGTGCTGATAATTCTGGAATCGCCACAGTTGCTGGTGTTCTGGGGTCCCTCCAGCTGGCTGAAGGCCCGGCCACCTTGGGGCTAAAACCGCGGACCTGGGCTCGGCTCTGCGCTCTGCACTGTTGGTTCCCAGTGCACTGTGCTGCCTGCTCTCAGAGTGTTGCGCTGGCCGCTCCCTGCAGGGCTGCTGGGCTGTCCTCAGCAGGTTAGCTTCTCTGTGCCGTTCTGTGGGTGCTGGGGCTCCAGAAGTTGTTCAGAGCCCCCTTTCACATTGTTTGAAATTTGTGTGGGGCAGAGCACATTGGAAATGCTGTTTCTACTCTGCCGTCTTGGCTCCGCCCTCCTGCTTATCCTTTTTAACCAAAACTATTTTTTCCTCTGTGGTCTTTTCTGAGATCATCATTATTACCCCTGCTCTTATTTTTTTAAATTTGGCTAAAGGATTATGCCCCAGTCCTTCATTTAACTCTCTGTAAACAGTGATGTTGCAAATACATTTCTCATAAACAACATAGTTGTTTTCTTTCCAATTTATTTTGCTACTTCCCGCTGTTTTATGGGTGAATTTATCCCATTTATATTAACTCTTTAGTTCTTATTATGTATTTTCTCCATCATAATTTCTTTACTTTTCCCTTTTCACTACTTAACATTTCTTCATCAAAAAAAAGGGGTAAGGGAGTGGCTAGATGACACAGTGAATAGATTACTGGCCCTGGAGTCAGAAGGACCTGAGTTCAGATCTGGCCTTAGACATTTAACACAAAACTAGCCATGTGCCCTTGGGCAAGTCAATCGCCCTACTTTCGCCCCTCCAAAAAAGTGAGAAAAAAGGGGTAGAGAAAAAGAAGGAATCAGAACATTAGTAATATATAACTGAAATTACCCATTCCTACTCCTTTGTGCCTCTTCCCCCCACCAAAAAAAATTAAACTTCAATTTCTATTTCTTACATTCTATACTCCTCCTTTATGATTAACCATCCAAGGCTAAAATTTGTTTTGCTTGTTATTATTCCTTTTCTAAATTCATTTTCTCTTATACTTCTCTCTCATTTCAATATCCATTTCTTTCCTTTCTTAAAACCAACAAAACTGAACATACCTACATCCTGGTCCTGTATTTGTATTATTTACCTATATCTATGACCCTTGACATTTAGATTCTGATGGGGGCACTTTTCTCCTTCTTATTAGAATATAAGTACTTCATCATTTGGCTACTTCCAATTTTTCAAATATATTTAACTTTTAAAATTTCTCTTGCCTTATTTGCATTTTGAAGTTTTCACTCAGTTCTGGTCTTTTTTTTTTTTTTTGAGGGGGGAGGTGGGGCAACTGGGGTTAAGTTACTTACCTAAGGTCACTCAGCTATTAAGTGTCAAGTGTCTGAGGCAAAATTTGAACTCAGGTCCTTCTGACTCCAGGACTGAGGCTCTATTCACTGTACCACCTAGCTGCCCCAGTTCTGTTTTTTTCATCAGGGCTGCTTGAAAGAGATTCTATTACAAGTCTTTTTTTCCCTGTAGGAAAAAAAATAGCAATCTTAAAGTGCTCAATTATTCATAGTAATAATGAAGAACAGTATGCCATGAATTATACAAAATATCAGGTAATGTCTTTAAAAAATTTTAAATCATATTTAACTTTTTCCCAATTACATCTCAACACAATTTTTAGTATTCATTTTTGCAAGATTTTGAGTTTCCCCTTTTTCTCCCTCTTTCTCTCTCCTCCCCTCTTTCTGAAAATTTTATGTAGGTTATACATGTGTTATCATGTAAAACATATTTCTATATTAGTCACAATTGTGCAAGAAGAAACAGATCAAAAGGAAGAAAAAGCACAAAAAATTAAAGTGAAAAAAATATGCTTCACTCTGCATGCAGAGTCCATCAGTTCTTTATCTGGATGTGGACAGCATTTTTCTTCATGAGTCATTTGTACTTGTCTTGGATCATTGTGTTGCTGAGAAGAGCCAAGTTGTTCATAGCTGATCATCACACAATACTGCTGATATTGTGTACAATGTTTTCCTGGTTCTGCACATTTCACTTTGTATCAGTTCATACAAGACTTTCCAGGTTTTTCCTGAAATTTGCCTGTTCATCATTTCTTATTGCACAGCAGTATTCCATTACATTCCTATACCACAGCTTGTTCAGCCATTCCCCAATTGATGGGCACGCCCTTAATTTCCAATGTTTTGCCATGACAAAAAGGGCTGCTTTAAATATTTTTGCATGTGTAGGTCCTTTACCCTTTTTATGATCTTTTTGGGATACAGACCTAGTAGTGATATTGCTGGATCAAGGTATGCATAGTTTGCTTGCTCTTTGGGCGTAGTTCTAAACTGCTCTCCAGAATTGTTAAAAACAGTTCATAACTCCACTAATGGTGCATTAATGTCACAATTTTCCCACATCTCCAGCACTGATAATTTTCCTTTTCTGTCATATCAGTGAATCTCATAGGTATGAGGTGGTACCTCAGAGTTGTTTTGATTTGCATTTCTCTAATCAAAAGTTACTTCAAGCACTTCTTCATATGCATATAAATAGCTTTGATTTCTTCATCTGAAATCTGCCTGTTCCTATCCTTTGACCTTTTATCAATTGGGGAATGACTTGTATTCTTGTAAATTTGACTCAGTTCTCTATATATTAGAAAAACGAGGCCTTTATCAGAGATTCTTGTTCTAAAGATTGTTTCCCATCTTTCTGATTTCCTTCTAATCTTGGTTGCATTGGTTTTGTTAATAAAAAATCTTTTTAATTCTATATGATCAAGATCATCTATTTTACATTTTGCAATGCTCTTTAGCTCTTGTTTGGTCATGAATTTTCCCCCTCCCCATAGATCTTACAGGTAGACTACTCCTTGCTCTTCTAAATTGCTTATGAACATCAGGTAATTTCAACATTCATTTACAATGGACTTCAGAATGATATTCTCCCTCAAACTCCCCAACAGATTTACTTAGTAATTATGCTTTGCTTAGGGTAATATTGAAATTAGTATGTATTCTCTGAGTGTATACTAGTTGATGGTGGGAGAAGTGACCCCAAAGTACACTAACTGGAAGAGAAAAGTCAGCTTGTGGTTATTTTACATAAGGATAATAATAATAATAAATAACATCTGACTATGACCCATGATTTTTTATCCCATTAAGGACACTGTCTTCTTTACAGTTTACATAATTTAGAAGTCAATTAGTGCCTTTTGTGGATAGGAGTTAGCTACTCCATACTAAAATGGTCATTAGATTGTATAATTCATACCAATTCAGGTTTGAATTTGTGTTTACCCTGGTTCATAGCTTTGGTCTGTCCTCCCATTTCTTTCTTAAGAGTTCCATATGTGTATTCTATATCACAATTGGGTCAATGTTCAATGTTCTTTCCACTTTACCACATACTTTCTCAGGATTTGTTCAAGGCACAAGTCAGGTGCCATCTCCTACTGCAGATTTTTCCTGTTAGTAACATGCTTTCCTCCTTGAAGTTGTTTTGTATTTCTTTGTATATTCTTGTTCATTCATTCATTTGTTTATCATTTTTATTTATTCATTCATTCATTTGTTTACTTAATTATAGCCTTCCAGAAGAATTTAAGCTCCCTGACAGCAGGTGGGATTGTTTTATTTTTACCTTTGTATCCCTAGTGTCTGCCATTGTGTCTTGTATGTAGTAGATTAATAAATGTTTTTTGAAATTGAGTTGAACTGAATTCACAGAGTCCTAATTTGGAGAATTTAAAAATTTCTGTGTTTATTAAAAATACATTCACACTGATGAAGATTGGCATAACTTGAGAGAAAAGGAAATGTATATTTATGCGTGTGTGTGAGTGAGTGAGTGAGTGTGTGTGTGTGTGTGTGTGTGTGTGTGTGTGTGTAACATCTATTCACTAAACTTTGGAGACCTCCTCAGTGGTGATGTGTGGAGCTGGGGAAGGAAGAAGAAAAGAGTCTCAAGAAGAACAGAGAAAATGAGGGAAGAAGAAAGGGACAGAAAACTGAGATGACCTATATAGTGTTTATTTACATTGTAGCTGCATGTGGACCTTAGAAACTATAAGAAACATATGGATGAAACACAAGTGGAGGAATAGAGATATTTTTTTCCCAAGAATAGACTAGACTCAAACCAAATTTTATTTTTTGGGAAGCATGTTTTTAGGAATGCTGAATGTGATTTCCTGTTTTAGTGTAGAGACTCACAAAAAGGCTTATAAAACCAAACCTCATAAAATGTCTTGGATATTAACTCACTCATATGACACAACCTTTTGATGAGTTAAGTGTAAATGAATCAGAAACATATGAATTAAATAGCCTTTGAAATACACATGGATTCAAAGTTTGAAAGAGGAGGAAAAGTGCTTTGGCAAAATGTGTTTTGGGTTTTGTTAAATTCAAACATTAAAAAGTTCAGGATGTGAAGTGATCCCCAAATGCAAGCAGACTCACTCATCCTTAACTTAAAATTCTAGTGAAGACCTGACCCAGAAAATGAACAATTGAATTTAGAAGGAACTTAACAATCTTAATGTGCTAGAATGTAAGTTCTTTGAGTTTACTTTCCAATGGTCCATCAAATAACAATAACAGAAGGCTTACCTATAGAAAAAAGAAGTTATTATATTATTTTCTAGAATAATTTTTATATTCTAGAATAATACACATGGTGTTGGTTTTGTGTTAATTTTTGGTGATGAGGCAGCAGTGGGAGAAAATGTTTTTGAAGACTGATGGTTTATATTATTCCCCGCACCCCCACCCCAGCTCTTGAATCTAATATTTGGCCTCAGTACACAATCCTAATAGATATTTCCTTGTTTATGCAAAACAATAATCAATGATGTCAGCATAGCTCTGGAAATAGAATTTCTTACTTAACATGTGTTTATTCTGCTGGCTTCGAAGCAGTAGAGCAGAAAACATTGCAGTTTCTTGAGAAACACCAGTGATTGCTTTTTATAAAGGGTATCAGCAGCAGGGTGGTGAGAGTTTTAATAGATATTTTAAATATAGAGAAAATGTCTATAATCATGGATATTTGGAGAGTGACCTCAAAAGGATTCAAAGTAGAGAGCACATTAGACTTAGTAGACATTTAGGTAAAAGATCTATGAGAAGAATAGTTGCTGCATTGTCTCCTTTTGGTGTTTTCCTAAGGTAGTTGCTTTCCAGCTATAAATCAATTCAAAATAAATATCACAGCATTGGGTATAATAACACTGCTGTTGGACATGCCATCTTTCAGAGTATTACAAGAAAGAATGCTTGGTGCATAATAGATTCTTAATAAATGTTTATTGGTTGATTGTTTGGTTGCTCAAAAGTCTAGGGGCCACGTGTATGCATTCAGACTATTGTCTTGCCGTGCAGATTATATCTATCCTTACTTTTCCCCTCAGTCATCTGTTTAAAAATTTTCTTTAGTAGGTGTTCATTCCATGTTTTTTTCTAGGCTCTAGGTTATTCTGATGTGGAATTACTCAAACATATCAGTCCTTCATTATTTCAATCCTTTAAAGACCAATGATTTCATTATTGAAGGCATTCCCTTCAGTGACATTGATAGAATCCCTTCTATGCCTTATTACAAGATATTCAAGAGTTACTGTGGCCAAAATTTTTTTCAATCTGTAGCCAACATGGTGAGATTCATCTCTGAATTTAACTTGGCTGTTTCTCAGACAGCAGACACACATTGTTAGGTCTATACTCAAAATCTTTTCTGTTTGGTTGGAGCTGCTGGACCCTGGGTTTTTCTGCTAAGGATTTCAAGAATTCGAAGCCATCCCTGAAATATCAAAGTACAGCTTTGATGAAGTAAACATTTTGGTATAATGCTCCTCAAACAAAAAGTGCACACCCACCTTTCAACAAATAGAGTTTTTACAGAGAAGAAATGGTTTCATGAGAGGACCCTCCTATGATTCAGTTCAATGAATATTTATGGAGCACATACAGTATATGAGGTTACTATACTGGGTGTTTGTTTTACAAAAATGAAAAACAATATAGAAAAGGGACTTAATGAGTCAGGAAAAGGAATAACACACATACAAGGAAAAGTATGATACAAGGTAGAATGTGATTAGAGCAAAAAAGGATTATAGCCAAAGAACTCTAAGAAATATGAAGAGGTAGAGAATACACTTGAGATAATAGGGTGATCAAGAAAGGCTGCATGGAAGAAGTGTCATTTAAATTGGGACTTGAATGAAAAAGAATATTTCAAAAGGCATAGATGTGGAGAGAGTGTGTTATGGAGATGAGAGTGAAAGTACAGCCTGTGTGAATGTGTAGAGGTGAGGGATAACTTAAAACCATGGAACAGCTAGTAGTTCAGTGTGGCTGACCTGAAGAGTGCATGAGGAGTTAAATAAGTCTGAAAAGTTCGATTCAAATTAGATTGTAAAGCATATTGTAGTTTTTTATTCTAAGGTGCTGGGGAGACATTGGTACTTTTTGACCAGATAAGTGCAAAAAACTGTACAGACAGAAATATGATTTTGGAAAGCTGTGGGAAGGCTACAGTAGAGAAACTGGAAACAGGGAAATTAACTAGGAAATTATAATAACCCAGGTGAGCAGGCAATGAGGACTTGAACTAGGATGGTTATAGTGTGACTGGAGAGGTAGGGACAGGTATAGGAGATGAGGTAGAGGTAGAATCAGCAGGACTTGGCTCTTGATATTGGATATCTATATCTTGATATTGATATCTATGGATATTGAGGGAGAAGGAAAAGTCAAAGATGATGGATTTTGAGCCTGGATGACCTGGAATTTGGTGGTATAGGGTAATTAGGAGGAGAGCCAGATAGTAAGTAAAAAGATGATGAGTTCAGTTTGGGGCATTTTGAGTTTTAGGTGCTGGTGCCTGTCTTTAAGGAGTTATTACCAGGAACATTTGGAGTCAGCTCTGAGATGATTGTTAAATTTTCTTTTCTTTTCTTTTTTTAGTATTTATTTTCATTTTCATTTATTTATTTATTTTTAGTTTTTAACATTCATTTCCACAAGATTTTGAGTTACAAAATCTTTCCCCTACCCCACCCCAAAATAACAAGCCTACTGAATACCCCTTCCCCCAATCGATTCTCTCTTACATCCTCTCCCATTACCCCCCTAACTTTCTAGTAGGGTAAGATGGATTTCTATACCCTTGTGCCTGTATACTTTATTCCCCAGTTGCATGTAAAAATCTATTTTTTTAAACATTTGTTTTTAAAACTTTGTGTTTCAGATTTTTTTCCTTCTTCCCTCCTCACCCACCCCATTGGGGAGATAAGCAATTCAATATAGGTTGTACATGTGCAGTTACCCAAATCATTTCCATAGTAGTTATATTGTGAAAGATATATTTCCCTTCATCCTATCATGCCCCCCTGCTTACTCTATTTTCTCCTTTGGCCCTATCCCTTTTCAAAAATGTTTGCTTCTAACTAGCCTCTCCCTCAATCTGCTCTCTCTTCTATCATCCCCCCTCTTGTCACCTACCCCCTATTTTCCTGTTGGATAAGATACCCAGTTGAATGTGTATGTTATTCCCTCCTTAAGCCAAATTAAATGAGAATAAGGTCCCATTCCCTTTCATCTTCTTGCTCTTCCCCTCCATTGTAACAGTTTTCTCTTGCCTCTTTTATATGAGATAATTTACCCTAATCTGTCTCTCCCTTTCTCCTTCTCCCAATAAATTCCTCTCTCACCTCTTAATTTTATTTTTTAGATATCATCCCTTCATATTCAACTCATCTTATGCCCTCTATGTATACATGAGCATATATATGCCCACACTCACATATATATTTATGTACACATATACCCTCCTATACATACATATATGTTATGTAAATATATATATTATGCAAATAGTTCAACTTTAATAAGTTCCTTATGATTTCCTTTTCTTGTTTACTTTCTCATGCTTCTCTTGCTTCTTGTATTTGAAAATCAAATTTTCTGTTCAGCTCTGGTTTTTTCATCAAGAATGCTTGAAAATCCTCAATTTCATCAAATGACCATATTTTCCTCTATAGCATTATACTCAGTTTTGCTGGGTAGGTGATTTTTGGTTTTAGTCCTAGTTCCTTTGACTTCTGGAATATCATATTCCAAGCCCTTTGATCCCTTAATGTAGAAGCTGCTAGGTTTTGTGTTATCCTGATTGTATTTTCATAATACTCAAATTGTTTCTTCCTGATTGCTTGCAGTATTTTCTCTGTGAGCTGGGAACTCTGGAATTTGGCTATAACATTCCTAGGAGTTTTCTTTTAGGGATCTATTTCAAGATGTGATCAATGAATTCTTTCAATTTCTATTTTGCCCTCTGGTTCTAGAATATCAGGGCAATTTTGCTTGATAATTTCTTGAAAGATGGTGTCTAAGCTCTTTTTTTGATCATGGCTTTCAGGTAGTCCAGTCATTTTAAAATTATTTCTCCTGGATCTATTTTCCAGGTCAATGGTTTTTCCAATAAGATGTTTCACATTGTCTTCTATTTTTTCATTTGTTTGGATCTGTTTTATAGTATCTTGATTTCTCATAAAGTCACTAGCTTCCAAAATACTCCAATCTAATTTTGAAGGAGTTTTTCTCTTCAGTGAGTTTTTTAAATTCCTTTTCCATCTGGCAAATTCAGCATTTTAAGGCATTCTTCTCCTCACTGGCTTTTTGGTCCTCATTTGCCATTTGAGTTAGGTTTTTTTTTTTGCTTTTTTTTGGAGGGGGGAAGGGCAAGGCAATATTGGGGTTGACTCGCCCAAGGTCACATGGCTAGTGTGTCAAGTGTCTGAGGCCAGATTTGAACTTAGGTCCTCCTGACTCCAGGGCTGGTGTTCTATTCACTATGCCACCTAGCCACCCTGAGTTAGTCTATTTTTTAACGTGTTATTTTCTTCAGTGTATTTTTGGGTCTCCTTTAGCAGGCTGTTGACTTGCTTTTCATGTTTTTCTTGCATCATTCTCATTTCTCTTCCCAAATTTTCCTCCACTTCTCTTACTTGATTTTCAAAATCCTTCCTGAGTTCCTTCATGGCCTGTAACCAGTTGATATTTTTCTTGGAGGCTTTTGATGCAGGAGTTCTGACTTCACTGTCTTCCTCCTGCTCCATGACTTGAATTTTTTGTCCTCAAAATACTATTATATAGTCTCTTTGTGCTTCCTCTGCTTGCTCATATTGCCAGCCAATTACTTGACTTTTGAGCTCTTTGCCATGGTAGAACTTTGCTTCCCGAATGAAGAGAACTTTGTCCCAAATTCACTGGGGTTTTTACAGCTACTAGAGCTATGAGGAGGCCACCCTTTCTACAGCCCCCACAAGCTCTGAAGCATTGGCTTCATACCCCAGGACCACCACCCAAGACTGAGATCCAGATCTAAGCAGGTGAAAGCAAGAGCTATTACCCTCTGAATGGTTGCTTGGTTCCCCTACTATCTGTAGGGCAGGAGCTCCAGAAGCAAACTGTGCAGCAGCCACACCTCTGTGGTTCTTGCCCTGGGGGCAGGGGCTAGCAGAGCACAATCTGTCTCTTCCAACAGAGTTCCACCGGACCTTTTACTTTGTCTTTGGTGTTTATAGGTTGAGAAGTCTGGAAACTGCCACAGCTGCTGGTGTTTCACTCTCCTGAAGTCTGCTCAGGCTGCTGCTGGTTGGGGCTGCCCTGGGGCTAGAACCAAGCTGCTAGAGTGGGACTGAGCTTAGCTCCCAGCTTGGTGTGTTAGACGCCTCATGTCAGCCTGCTGGGCTGCCTGTAGTGGGAAATTTGTTTCTCTCTGTGTCTTTGTGGGTTCTGTAGCTCTAACGTTTGTTTAGAGTCACTTTTTTTACATGTATTAGAAGTGATTGGAGTGGGAGCTCATGCCAAGTTTGTGCTTCTACTTTGCCATCTTGGCTCCACCCTGATTGTTAAATTTTCAGTGTGAGAATTTGCATTTTAGAAATTTGCAAATGCTACTAATTAGGGCTTGATTTATTGTTTAGCTGATTAAGAAAGATATGGATAAAATGCTAATAATGCAGATTAAACTTAAATGTATGTTTTTTTTTCTTTTTAAGGGGCAGTTCTTAAACATTTATACCTATTACCTTATATTATCTGCTGTGACTCACATCACATCATTTGAGGTGCATCTGATATATCAATAGGAAATATAGATAGAAGTGAAACCAACTGATTGATCAAATCCTTATCATTAGTATTATTATGTATTATCATTTATTTATTGAAAGCACATATGCAACTCCTTATTTTGGGGTACTTTGTTATTAAGTAGAAGAAGCATTTGATTAAATATAGTTCTTTAAAATTCTTTTTGCTTGTCTATTAAGAATAAATAGTTTTCTTTGTAGAATATCCATTTGGAACCTCATGGTTTGTATACTAATAAGTTCAATTAAAATTATTTGTAATTAAAAAAAGATCCCTCCCCCACTCTGAGAGAACAATTGCTATTCCAAGTTTTTTTCAGGATAATAATTAGTACCTAAAATGGGCAACTGGCCCACTATGAGATAATAACTGTCTCCCAAAGTCACTGAATATATATTATCCTTAGACTAATTGTAAGAATCTGTTCATCATGGGTTTTCCTCCAGATAAAGAATTCTCTTCATCTGGGTATCTTTAGGGTCTTGAATTCATGCCAAGGCTGAGTTACCTGAAAGATGAATGATAAACTTGGAAAAAACAAACAAACAAAAGAATTGTCCATGATCTTATTCTCACATGCTTTGTTCAGTTGGCATTCCTAAATCTTTAAGGCTGACCAAAAAGTTGGACTTTGTTGATAAGGGGTGATTTTAAAAGTATAACTTTTTCTCTATATAAGTAAGAACATTTCTACCTCAAATTACATTACTACTGAAGGCTGGGGTCCTGTGACCTTTACACTAATGTTGGTACTTATATCAGTGTAATGAAAGGGACCCAGGAAATTTATAGGCTCAGAAAGTCATGCTCCTCATGTGTAAGTACTGAAAGAGATCTTGTCAGTTTTCTTCCTGCCTGTGCTCACTATCCATTCTGTTCTGCTTCAGTCTATCATTCAATAAACCTTGTTGGAACATACCTGAGTTATGTGTTGAGTTTTGCTTTCATCTTTTATTGGTACAGAGGTAATAATTATCACCGACTATTCATCTAGAGAGCATTTGCTGCTAAATGTTGGGAAATGGATCACCTCTCTAATTTTTGTAATTAGCTCCACCAGCCATTGGGGCATCTGCATAGAAATGTCTAGCGGACTTTTGAGAATGATAGACCAGAGGGCAGATAAAAGATTGGAGGTAGATATATACCCTGGAAAATCATTTGCATAAATCTGATAATTTGAAAAATTGGAATCGTTACAATAGCAAAGGAAGTATATGGAAAGAAAGGTAACAAGGAGGGAGTCTTGTGAGATACCCACCGAAGGTGAATAAGTAAAGAAAACCAAACAGACCTAGATAGACAGGATAAGACCCAGGAGTGAGTGATGTCACATAAACCAAGGAAGGAGAAAAAATTAAAGGGGGTGTGTGTGGTCAGTAGTGTCAAATGCTACAGACAGGTCAAGGAAAATACAAATTAAGAAAGGACCATTGTAGTAGGAGACAGTAACCTTAGAGAGATTTCAATATTATAATGAGGTTAGATGCCAATTTAATTGAATTCGGTCCAATGGGACAGACATTTTAAAAATACTTATTCTGTTGCCATACTACCGAAGAGTCAAGAAATGAGTTGAGAGAAAGTGAGGGCGGTAAGTGTGGCATATCATTTCTAGGAATTTAGCAGTGAAAGGGAGAAGAGTTATATAATGATGATTTGATGAGTTAGCAGCATCAAGGGAAGATTTTTTAATAGAGGAGATAAGAATATTTATAGGCAGAGGAAAGGAGTTTGTAGAGAAGTAGAGATTTAAATGTAACACAGTCAGGGAGAATAATTAAGATAGCAGGATCCTGGAGAAATGAGTGGGTATGGAATCAAGGGTATAAGTGGTGAGGTTAGCTTAGGCAACTTTATCTTCTAAAACTATAGAGAGGATGAGTGAAGACTAAGAGAAATTCTGAGATGGGGAGAATGTAAGAGAATGTGAAGGATGATTATAATCTCATTTAAGTAGCACTCCAGGTTTATTTGCTGAGGGTGGGTGAGGATAAAGTATGAGTAGAGTTGGTAGCCTGAGGATGAGGA
The DNA here is from genome assembly GCA_011680675.1 of Gymnobelideus leadbeateri. Classification (NCBI taxonomy): domain Eukaryota; kingdom Metazoa; phylum Chordata; class Mammalia; order Diprotodontia; family Petauridae; genus Gymnobelideus; species Gymnobelideus leadbeateri. Next base: position 17,617 of record WOXC01012143.1, on the reverse strand, counting down.
GAAAGTTTGGGGCAGCTACTAAGGGTAGTGAAATTGGGAATCAATCAGAGGAGGATTGCTGAGCAGTGTTGAGGGCCCAGATTAGCTTAGATGGTGTGAATTTGTGGAGGATTTAGACATCTCTCCTTTTTGACTACCTCTAGCTACATTCAAAGGCTGGGAAACAGGAACAGAGAGAATCCTGACTTCCTGACCTGTAAGTAAGTTGTGTAGTCTAATGCTTCAGTCAACACTGTACTTGTAACATCAGTTATCCCAAAGAACAGGAGTTTGCATAAAATTTTCATTATCATACCTGTTAATTCCAGACACCCTATAATCATATATTGGTGTTTAGATTAAGAAAAAAAAAAGGCCCATTCAAGTCAGTTTGAATGGTTCTTCCATTTTTAGTGACAATATTTTTGAGGTCTTAAAGACTATAGAATTGACTTTTGTATTCTTTTCTCTTTCAAAATTATTGTAGAATTTTATAGGCACAGCCTTGGTGTGCTATTTCACAGTTGGAATACCAAAATGAATTCATCTTCATGTCAATGACTTATCTTAGGAAATAATTCAGGACCTTATGGCTAGAAAGATAAATGACTTAATAAGCTATCATATTTGCTAGAAAAGCTTGCTGAAATTGACAAGGGATCAACTGATTCACTAAACCCAACTAGATCAAGATGTCAGAGAGGAAGAGATAGGAACCATAGATCCAGAGGAAAAGGGAGGTAGTTAGGTGGTGTAGCGGCCAGAGTGCTTGATCTAAAGTCAGAAAAGCAAAATCAAATCTGGCCTCAGACACTCCCTAGCTCTGTGAACCTCTATCTGCCTCAGTTTCTTCAATGGTAAGATGGGTATAATAATAGCATCTCCATAAAATTGTTGTGAAGATAAAATGAGGCAATATTTGCAAAGTGCTTTGCAAGCCTTAAAGCACTATTTAGATGCTATTATTATTATTATTATTAATTAATGACAGTCTGAGTGGATGGACACCTCTGAAGGAGAATAAGGAGAGTGCAAGTGGAGATGCCAACTCTCAAATCCATTACAACTAAGGGCTAAATCATAAATTTATGGAGTATTGGCCCTTTGGTATGAGAAGAGCTCACCGAATGGATTGGGGCCATTTTATTACCTCTTCTTGTTAGTGCGATTTTAACAAATACTTTTACTTTAATATTTTGTAAGCCTCTTAGGTTACAGGAGGAACAGGGAGAGGAGAGGAGCAAGGACAGGGGACCAAGGTCATTAGAGAGACACAAACCAAATTCCTGATATTCTCAGGGAGATTATCTTGGGTGAGGGCTGAGCATTTATTAGGTAAAATAAGCTCCAGAGATTATTTTAATTCATGTGAATTTAGAGCTGAGATCTTGAATACTGAAGCATATGTGAGCCAGGAAGAGGAGAAATCCTCAGTACTGGGTCATCTTCACAGTGTTCATGGCAGGCAACAGGGGACCCTGAATGTGGAGCATGGGATCCAGTACCTAACGAGTGAGGTTGTAAGTGTATGAAAATGGTTAACTGTTTATAAATGCTGGAGAACTGTTTACAATTTAGGACTGCTTATCCTATTCTTCCTGTTCTACAGTAATTGTCCTATCCTTTTAACTACTCTTCACACCATAGACTTTGTTCCTTAGGGCACTTGTCCCATTCTACGTTGCATTATAGTTATTTGGACTGTGAATGATCAAACTATAAGGTCCTTGAAATCAAGGACTATCTTACCCATATTTATATCCCCTACAGTACCTTGCACAATTCTTTTTTACAAAGTGGGCATAGCATATAATAAAAGTTTGTTGCATGAACAGATATGTATACAACTCTTATGCATCATTGCTATACATCAGATTTATTTGATTAAAACACTCAGCTTTGTTCAGTATAAGATATGACTTAGCAACAGACTGGAAAGTCAGGAGAGCTGGGAGTCCAGATTACATCACAACCAGCTTTGTGATCTCAGGCAAATCACTACCTTTCTAAGCTTCAGCTTCTTTAACAACAACAACAACAACAACAAAAAGACTAAATTATCATTAAGGTCCCTTTGAGATGTAAAAATTCTATGTTTATTCTTAATTTTAATTCAGTTCAACATTTACTGAACGTGAGCACTTGTGAGATGTTAGTCTTGTTGCTATATAGCATGAGTGTTAATTCACAACAAGAGAGGAAATACTAGATATGTCCTTGTTTGGCACGGTAATATTGCAATTGCTAATATCACAATAGCAGTGACCTTCTAAATTAGCAGACACATTATTGTGAGCAAATCTAAAATTATTAAAGTAAGAAAGACATGGCCAGTTGTGTTGTAGGAGTGAAGGATGATAAAGCGATAGCCCAAATACTCCAGTAGTACCCGTGAAATGTAAGAAGAGCTAGAAGAAAGCCTCTGGCATAAGCAGATCGAACTGCTGTGGAAGATCTACAGGTGAGTATGCACCACAACATGAGAAGGGATGGATGGCTTTCCATTTGCACCAAGAAAGGGAGTACCCTCATCCCTGAGATCTCAGATCCACTGAATTTTGGGAGCAAGGTAACACCTTGAATTCATATGGTTTCTTTAAGGAGGTTGTGGGGTTTCTCCTAAAGCCACACCATAAATTATGTACTTTGGGAGGTCAATTAAGCCACTGGGGTACCATTTGGTAAACTATAAAAGGCACACTGGTGAACCCAGGAGAGTTAATATATAGCCCAAAGAGTTTTACTTACTCCGGGGGAATGTTACACTTTGGTGGAATCTAGCTGATTATCTTATTTAAACGAGGGGCCTCTCTATTCTAGGGCTGGTAAACATTTACTTATTTACCATCCTTGGAGAGGAATTGGCTCTGGAGGAGAAGCATCTCTGGAACACATCACTTAAAAACCCCAAACATATTCCTGTCAAGCCATTCATAAAAAATAAACATCGAGAGGGGAAATCAGCCACCATCCAGGGACCTTCATGTCTTCACTCCAACAGTTGGAAATAATCTTCTTTTGAAGGTCTGTCTGAAGTAGGAGAGTCATTTTAGAAAAAGGTTAGTTAACTGATCACTCACTTATAATGGGCAGATGAACTATAGGGTTACCATTCAGTGTTTGAGAAAGCTAAAAACTTTGGAAGGCATTTCCCCATCTCCTGAAAACTCTCATTAAGAAAGAACAACACTGGACAAACCTAGTGAGCCATAAGACTTGCTATGTATCTTAGTTAGGGCACCTTTGACTATAATCGATGAAATACAGGTCACATTGAAATGTATGTTGAGGAATTGTGACAGGGGAGAACTTAGTGACTCTGCTGAGTGTCTGAGTGAAAGCATTTGATTACTTACAAAGCCTGTGGGTGTCTCTACTGCTGTTGATTACTGTCTGAGGCTGTCTGGCAAAATTTTCTTGAGAGTGTTACTTGGGAAAAAGCAAATGGTTAGTGAATGCTAGAGAGTGGAAGCTTCTCTATCTTTCTCACAATTCACTACCCTCTGTCCTTCCTCCCTCCCAATCTTCCCAAGCAAGCTTTCCATAACTTAAAGACAAGTAATTCTGCATATTCTTTACATGTTAGTTCTTTGGTCTGAGTATGTGGCTGATTATTTTAAATGATTGATTTTATAGCAAAATGATAAATAAATTAGGCTTCAGACTAGGATATTGGGTAGAGCAATAGAACTGAATAAGGAAGTCAGAAGCAATCCAGGGTGGGGAATATTCAGTTTGTTTCATTCCACTCAGCTCAAATGAAACAGTAAGGGTTGTGTTCCAATGATGCAATGTTTCTAACCTAGTCATTCATTGGATAAAAGCACTGGTATTAAATACCTTGCTGGTGAACATAGGTCTTGAAATACTTTCCACAAATAAAAGAATTCATCTAATTTTTTAAATTCTTGAAACTTGCAAGAGTTTGAATTATTTATTGTTATCAATTTGACATGAAAGAAAACAATAAATTAAAACTTTTCACTTGAATGATCTTTCTTTTTTTAACAAGGGGGAAAAAACAATTCTACCTGTAAAAAAGGAGCCCATCTGGGGTCCTGGAGTCAGGAGGACCTGAGTTCAAATCTGACCTCAGACAGTTAACATTTACTAGCTGTGTGACCTTGGGCAAGTCACTTAGCCCCAATTGTTCTGCCTTCCCCCTCCAAAAAGCAAAAAAAAAAAAAAGGAGTCCATCTGGGAACTGGACATCCATACATAAAATAGGAGAAGAGAAAGTTTCTGTTGGTAAATATTTAAGAATATCCTGGACATGTAGCAAAAAGATCTGACTACCTTTGGAGGGTACAGTGAGGAGAAATCTAGAGTGAATCTAAGATTCACAGACTCATTAGGATAAGTAAACTGAGGTCCAGAGGAAGGAGGAAGAGGATGAACATGTATGTAGTACCTCCTATGTTCTAGGCACTGTACTAGGTGCTTTGTAAATATTATATCATGTGATCTTCACAACATACCCTGGGAGGTGAGTGCTATTATTATCCCTCCTTTTATAGTTGAGGAAACTGAGGCAAACAGAGGTTAAGAGATTTGTCCAGGGTCACACACCTGCCAGGTATATGAAGCTGTATTTAAACTCAGGTCTCTTTGACTCCAGGGCCAAAGCTCTAGCCACTGTGCTCCCCGTTGCCTTGAGAGAAGTAAATACTTTGCTCATGATCACACCGTGAGTTAATGGCAATGCTCTTTTCATCGCATCATGTTGCTTCAGGAAAGACACTAGGCCTGTCTAACTATACAGATGATCATGATACAGATGAAAGGCATTTTGCTTTCAATTTTGGTAGATATGTGTAACTAAGATGACACATAGGTAGCAGTGAGATACAGAAATACTGCTGACTTCTGTAGAAATACTTGGGTCTGCAATCATAGTGGATGGAGGATGGCTGCTATCAATGGAGCTACAAGGTCATGGTGAACTTTAAAAGCCAGAACATAAATGATGAGAAAAATGATTCAGAACAGATAGAAGAGCAGTCAAATGAGAAATGTTAAAAACATCATCCTCGAGGCCATTTTAGAGAACGACAGTCAATCTGTATAGGCCTTGCTCTTAGAAGCAATCCTCAGAGAGCCCAAAGGGTAGAGGAAGAATATCTGTGCTGTATCATTGTCCTCAGGTTTCTCAGGATCAAGGATATCACCTTTTGTTAAGATGTAATTGTTTAAGGACAATGGAAATCCAAAAGATGTTCAAAATAAGATAGTAACACTGAAATGAATTAAAATATGTAGAGTGTTGCAGAGTATATTTTGACTGAATAGAATAGTTCCAGTCTCTTTCAAAGAATAAAAACAATTCAAGAAAGGAAATAGGATAAATTATCTCTTGACTATTATAAAAGACAGAATTAGAAAAAAACGAGAATTTAGAATTTGAAGCCACTAGGTACAAATAGTTTGTGGGAGATACTGTCTTAATAGCAACTATAAAGAAGACATTACAGAGGGCAGTAAGAGGATGAAGAGCAGATTTAGAAATGAATGACAATAAACTTCAATAAAAGTCAGTATATGTATACATATGTTTACACACACACATCTCTAAAAATAAGCTATAATTTCTTACACATAAAATAGATCACATATAAAACAAAATCTGCAATTGAAAGTGCTTCTTTGACAATTTGGAAAGAAATAATATAATAATGAAAATGACATTATGGTACTAAAATAATACAGAAATAAAAAGCACTATTATTGTTCTGTGACAAGACATTAGGAGAATGAGTCTTGGCTGGGGATCTGAAAAAGAGGAAAACATCATGTTTATCTTTTGGGGACACTTGAAATAAGGGAATGTTATACTAAGAGAAAAACAGTTTTGGAAAAGAAAAGGCAACTCAATGCAGTATGCAGATATGATATCCTACAAAGTTTTAACACAGACCCTACTGAGTTGCTAGTGGTAGTTGGATTAAAAGGAAAAAGGGGCTGGAAAATTTAATGACCACTAATAATATTTATAGCTCTCTTAGCTGAGATAAGAAGGGCAATCAAATCTTATGCTTCAGGACGCAAGCTAATTGCCTCTAGGGGTCAGGAAGCAATGTTATCCCTCTGTTCAGATGCCATGCTCAGCTGGCTAGGTGGGTTGTTTATTCCTTCCACAATACCAGATATTATTATCTACACCCCTACGCAGAAAGCTCAGTCGTCAGACTGAGAATGGAAAGTCTTGTATTTTCTTTTTATGACTGTTATTATAAAGGGTTGAGAAAATACTTAATGTGTAAACATGTTGGTGTTTTAGTGGGCTTACCAACCGCATCTTTTTTTTTCTTCTCTTATCATTTAAATCATCATCATTAAGACTAGTGATAATTTTCCCAGTTGCTGGATTTTTTGAAAGGTAATGGACTAATGGACTGGGTATAAAGCTGAACTATTCCTCTGCCAAAGCACAGGTGTTCTGACAAACAACAGAGACAAATAAAATAGTATTTGCTATTCTGCCAAAGAGTACTGATAGAGCTAGAATTCCAGAATACAAAGCTGATTTAGCAGCAATCATATTTTGAGTGGAATTCACTTGAATGTGATATCTTCTCCCTCCTCATTTTTGAATATGATATCTTAAAGAGGATGCCACAAATTACTCATTCTTGGAACAAAGGCTCTGTTCGAAAGCTGTCAGCTTACTGACAGTTATGATGAGCATTTACTTCAGGCTTGTAAAACATATTAATCAAACTTGTTCAGATAGTGGTGGTCCAAGGAGGGTTACTGTTTCTTTTAGAGAAACACTTTTTGGAAGTGAAGAGCTCTGAACTACATACTATACTCCTTGAATGCAAAACCATGATGTTTTTTACTCATCTAAAATGAATAAATGCTCTTCTATGCAGGGTTTAAAGAATGAAGCATTCTACAGGAATCTGTTTATTACAAGACTATTTGCAAAGGACCTATGCACCATTCATTGAACCTTGAAAAACACTTGAAAATATGGGTTGCATTTGCAAACTTCAATGTATGACATGGAAAGCTGGCAGGCTGCCTGGTTTTTACTTAAAGGATTGTCATTCTGGGAAAAATAAATTTCTCTAACTAGACAAAAGTCAATGTTTTCATGTTTTACTGCAATCAAACTGATATGGCTGACAATTTAATGTCTCAACACTTAAAATATCTGTGGATAATCAGTTACCTCAATCAATCATAACTACAAATTCTTCTATTTTCAAAGCCTGTATACATACAAATGAGGAGGATATTAAAAGAATTTGATGAGACTCCCCCTCGTCATATCCCCTAATAATTCTCAGTTTCTCTCCAGCTATGAAACTATTTATGCACAAGGGCATTTGGAAGTAACTTTTTAGAAACCTCATATGTAATCAGATTTAGAAACTTTTGTTTTGATGTCCTGTTTTATTTAATTTTATGGGTAGTTTAGAGCTTGTATGCCTGTCAGAAAGATGTGGAAGTGTGCTGGCATTCCAGCTGAAGACATCATTATGAGTGAGAAAATGCTCAAGGCTTTTTCAAAGTAACGTTCCCTTCTCTGACTCCAGGGGATGCTAATAGCTGCCCCGGCAGACAGGTATGGGAGATGGGGGCAGAAGTGTGTGTGTGTGTGTGTGTGTGTGTGTGTGTGTGTGTGTGTGTGTGTGTGTGAGAGAGAGAGAGAGAGAGAGAGAGAGAGAGAGAGAGACAGAGAGAGAGAGAGAGACAGAGACAGAGACAGAGAGAGAGAGACAGAGACAGAGAGAGAGACAGAGACAGACAGAGACAGAGACACACACAGAGACAGAGACAGACAGAGACAGACAGAGACAGACAGAGACAGAGACTGAGGGACAGAGACAGAGAGACAGAGAGACAGAGACAGAGAGACAGACAGTGGGAGAGACAGAGAGAGAAGGGGGAGGATTGGATTTATTGACAAGCTTATAGTAACTCTGGGGTCTTTAAACCTTTAAAGAAAAGGAGATGCTGACAAGGGAAAAACCAACAACCCAACCACCCAAGGCTCTTGGAGGCATTGGATTCTAGGGAGCCCCCTCCTCTCCAGGGCTGCTTTTCCTATCTGACAGGTTGAACTTTCTCAGACTCAGTATTGATAACGACGAGGAAACTTCAGACACTTCTGGAGATTTGTATCTATTAGGACAGGGAACTGTGTTCCAACAACGTGGGGACGGGTTTATTGGGGCACGGCACTTTTCTTCCATTGGGATAAAAATGGGTCTGAACCGCTGCAAACTCCTCACAGATAAGCCATTATCTCAACACTCAATAGAGAAGGCTGTATCTTGTGGATATTTAAAATTAAAAAAAAAAAAATCTCCCTCTCTGCCTCCCTCTCCTCCGCTCTCCTCTCCCCGCCCCTTTTGTGCCACCCCTTTTGTTTCTTTGATTATCCAGAGTCTTGTAATCAAACTCAGCTGAGTTTCAGGCCCCTGGGGCAGCATCTCTTAGTTCCCTGTCAGGCTGCCTTGCGAAACAATCCATCTTGCTCTTGAGCTCACTTGGCGGAAGCGCCAGGACATGAAGAGCGCGGGGCTTTGCTCTTGCCATGAAGCCTGGGTAACAAAAGTTTTTTTTTTCTTTTTTTTTTCTTTCTCTCTCTCTCTCTATTTTTTTTTTTTTACAAGAAGCTGACTGTATTTGGGGTTATGAATATGCAATGACTCTCATTAGTATTGAAGCGCGGGAGCCTAGGCTGACATCCTCCGCCACTTTGAGTTGCAGCAAGAATCGTCTAATGAATTGTCTCGCCCTTTCACTCACACAGCCCTGGCTGTTGTGGCTCCCAGTTCCAAGGGGAGTTGCCCAGTTTGAGAAGACTATTGACTGCAGAAATTAATTGCCAAGAACTGCCCTTGATTTTGTTAAACAATGTTGAGACAGTGTTTAAATTGTCAAAACAGAAAAGCATTAAACCCAGCATGAGATAAAATCATCAGGGGTAGGAATGCTTAGATAGGAAGAGATGTGTGTAAAGAGATATGTGCGTTTGCATATATATTTCCCCCCATAATTGCATATGGGTCTATTTCCATTCTGCATCATATGTATATCTATAGATAGATGAGAGCAAAGTCACAGAAATCTGACATTCTGATGTTTGTCTATTATCCTTCAGAACAAACAGAGATGATAGAAACTTCCCAAAATGAATAGGGCTGAAACACAAAGCTATTCCATCAACCCTTTACCATTTTCTTTCTTTCCTTCTTTCTCTTTTATTCCTGGGCCTCTGCCAAACATTTTGCTTCTCACACACATACAATCTTTCATGAATGTGTTACTGATAAGGATATGTTTCCATCCACTGATTAAGATATCTGGGCTGATTTGCAGTATATAAGAAGATGCAAAAATGTTCAGAAACCATTTAGAATGGTCTCTTTTCAACAGGATAAATTAAATGTTTTTCTTCACATTCCCTCCTCCTCGCCCCCCACCCTGCCTGAAATTTCTTTTTGACTCAAAAAGAGCTTTTGTGGCTTGCTGCAGATTGTGAAGGATGGATTGAATTGAAATTGATAATATATTCTAAAAGGTAAGTAGTATTTTGAATGATGTGCAAATATGGCAAAGAAGAAAGGCCCTCCCAGGAAGGTTCTGTCCCATGCTCAGTCCTTTCATTCATTTCATCTGTAATGGGAAGGGTTCTCCAGCCAGGAGAAAGATCTGTGTTATTTTTAAACTCTACCTCTGGGGCAACATGATTGTTGTTGCCTTACCTAGTGAGAGTCTTACCTCTCCTCATCCCCTGCCCCCAGCCTCAGCCCGGAGAATAAATACTGGGGAGAAGGTACAAATAAACCCAAAGAATATATACATTTTAGAGTATCAAATGTGAGTGCCTTAAAACAAATGTAGCTCTGACAAAAGTGACTCAAGTCTCATACATCAAACACTTGTTACCTCTCTTGGCCTTACTGATTGCACATGACTAAGAACAAGTCAGTGATAAAATCTGAAGAAAGATGAAACCAATCTGCACCTTTTTAAAGACCATCAATCATTTGGCGTAGTCATGATATTATTAGTTCAAGTAAGCCTTGTTCTCCCATTTTATGGACATCATAAACCCCCACCCTTAGACCAATGCTACCCAGGGAAATCATTTTTATGGGCCACATCTTAGTGGGAACCAATCAGATCTAATCACATAACAAGCTACTGAATTATTCAACATCCTTCTGAAATTTGCATTCTTACATTACTTCACCATTAGCCCATGGCTTTAAAACTGTTTCCCCCCCTTTAATTTAAAGAGCCTATATATTATAGACAGTAGACAATCACACGCAAAAATTTTCAGATTCCTTTGCATTTCCATCGCAGGTGTCCAATTATCATTTTCTACCTTAGTTGCTATAGATAGAGGCTTGCCAAGGAATATTAAAATGAAATAGTCAACATGGCATAGAACACTTTCAGCTTTAAAAATATCAAAAGTGGGAATAGATAAATTGAAACAATTGTTTCCAAACATAAAATATTCAAATTTACTAGCAAATATTAGCCGACATCTCATATCTGCTGCTATGAAGAGGTGTATCACATTGTATATGAAAATACTTCAGCTTTAATTGCAAATCTGGGTGATGATTTGAGGTCTGTAATTAGCACATAAATTCTAGACTTTGTGACTGCTGGGAAAACACATATTATTTATGGAACAATTTTCTAAATATAAGTCAGTGCTTGTTGCTTTTATCAAGTACTGTGGTTTGATTTAATAAAGTGCAAAGCCTTGTCCTCCTCACCTGTTCATGTTTACAATGATGACATTTATTAGCCCCTTTCTGTCACTCTTGTTTCTACAACAAAGCCCCAGTGCTTAAAACAGGTAAGAGGTGTCATATAGGAATGGGGTGTCATATTACTTCTGTTCACATCACATTAACTATCCCCCCACATACTCCTTCTATAGGATTTGGTATCATTCAAGAGTGCAACAAACATACATATGAATTGTTGTAGGTATTTTTCTTTTTATTTCATTCAGGACTCTGAGCATAGAGTTTCTCTTTAGCAGACAAAGAAATTTTTATTGAAAAAATATTGATATCTCTTGTTCTTCTATAACCTTAAGAAATTTTTCATCAGCATGTACTAGTGATGTATTTTCCTGGGCAGTCAATTAATAACCTTTATTGAGGACTTGAGAATGCTGTCCTACTGGGTACTCTGGGAGAAACAAACAAACACACAAAATAGAGAGCAGGATCCCTGCCATTTGGGACACATCCCACATGAAATAACTGAAAGTCACATTTGCAGAGCTACATAACAGTAAGTGCAACTTCATTCACGACAGAGTACTCAAAGATTGAGGCTATTACTGAATAGTAGATAAGTGAACAAATTCAGATGGTCATGGAAGCTTTTCTAGAGGAAGTGAGTTGGATCTAAGGAAGGAAGGAAGAGGTTATCTGTTTGCTTTAAAATTGGGCTCATTTTGAATCAGTACTGTGGCTACAACTCACTTTATTTATGTGACTGTACTTTTTGCTTAATGTGAACTTTTTATAGAGGTGGCATTTTTTATTATATAGAGTTTTGTGTTCTTTTCTACATTAAAAATTGTATTCTTAGTGTGAGTAGGGGGGATGATTCTTTTGTTATAATAAATATAAGCTTAATATTTCTCTCTCCTAAAATATAAATCTTTTACTGGTGCCTGAAGAATTTCCTCCCTTTAAGCAAAAGAGAAGACAGAAAAGTATTTTAGTTTGATCAAATTCTTCATTCTTGCCCAATTTTTTGGGGGGGGCTAAGTTTCTAGTCTATAATTATTCTATATTATTATTTGTTTATATTATATATTGTATCATATATAATAATATATTATATTACATACAATAATATTATTACATTCTATGTCATAATAATATATTATTATATATTATAATACTTTATTATATTTACTCTATATTATTATTCCATATTTCTATTCTATATTTAAATTCCAGGTTTCCCCTAAGTACAGTGATATGAACTCTGTCCCTAACAGAGCCCCTGGAAATATTATCCTTTTGTAGTCATGTGAATGCTGCAAAAAGAGCTTAGGTGAGTCACAGGGCTGTTCTTAGTAAAATTGTGAAGTAGGCAAAATTCGCTTTTGGAACCTTTCCAATTACCTTCTCAGCATTTTTTTTTCTGTCCATCTTCTTCCTTCCTTCCTCTCAGTCTTATCAGGAGGTAGCTGACAATAGCTTTCAAGCTTTCAAGTATTGCCCCTGGGTTTGCATTTTTCCCAGAAATGATTGGAGGATAAAGGTGAAAGTGGGGAGCCCTGTGGCAGGACTGGGAGGCTGGAGTTGAAGGAAAAGGGAAGAAGCATTTAATAAACACTTCATAGGCCAGGCACTGTGCTAAGCACTTTGTGTATCTTATTTGATCTTCCCAATAACCCTGGGATATAGGTGCTATCACTGTCCCCATTTTACAGTTGATGATACTGAGGCAGAGACACAGGTGGAGGATATGAGGATAAGCTCTACTTGCTTATGGTCATATGACTAATTAGGTAAAGGCTGACTTTGAACTCATCTTCTTAACTCCAGACCTAGCACTCCCTCCACTACACTGTCTAGCTGCAATAAAACTGGAGAAGGATCTTCCCTTGGCACCTCTCAAATCAGACCCATGTAGACAAAAGCTGACTCTATCTACTGATCCTGGGTAGCTACGCCAGTGCTAAGCCCTTTTATATATAAGCTGATTTCAGAAGAAAATCTAATCTATGTTTTATGTTTTTTAAATTATATTTTTTTTGGAGGGGGAAGGTAGGGCATTTGGGGTTAAGTGACTTGCCCAAGGTCACACAGCTAGTTTTTGTGTTAAGTGTCTCAGGTTGGATTTGAACTCAGTCCTCCTGACTCCAGGGCTGGTGCTCTATTCATTGTGCCACCTAGCTGCCCCATAACCTATGTTTTAGATCTTTACACTTAATTAATAAAAGTTGTTCATAATAGTTATTTCATATTGAAAACACTATAAGATTTGCTACCTGCCTTGAAAATATGTGGCAAACAGGGATTAATAGCAACTTCTGTAGGTTTTGGACTTTACTTCCCATCTGCTTCTATTGCAACAGTGAGAGAGTAGACTCGAATCATACTTACTTAGCTCGAAGTTTATATAAGAATATTATTATATAATATTTATATGAGAACATACATTTTTATATAAAATATTACAACTTTCTTTTACATACATAATACCTAAGGAAGAAATTCACCTAGGAACTATGATATTTGTTAGCTAAAATAACATAAATTGGGGCCGCTAGGTGGTGCAGTAAACAGAACACCAGCCCTGGAGTCAGTAGGATCTGAGTTCAAATCCAGCCTAAGACACAACACACACAAAAAAACTAGCCATGTGACCACAGGCAAGTCACTTAACCCCAAGTGCCCTCCAAAAAGCAAAAAATAAAATAAAATAACATAAATCAAACTTCATATCCAACATTGTGGATTTATGCCTTTATGCTTTTATATGGAGATTATGGTTTCTTGGTATTATGTGGACCTTATGTCAGGTGAATCATTACTGGTATCTTCCAAATGTCAGGAAAACATGAGGTGGGGCTCCAGGAGTGAACGCCCTGGAATGAACTTTTGGGCAAACATGGACAAGAGTTGAACAGAATGTGTAGGTTGTAGTGGACAAGTTGTCATGGATAGGTTGTAATCTGCATCATGGGGAGCAACATCCACATCAATGAGATGCTAGATTCATTTGAGGATTGAGTATTGGGGTATGTCTTAAGTTAGAGGTGAGTGAAAATTGAAGAAAGTCAAATGGGTTTGAGGAAGACACCATTTTTAATATGTATTTACCTTTGCATGTCTGTTTCACCTACTTGCAATTGAGATCTGGCTATAGGTACTGAAATATGTATCACAAGAACATGAATCTTTTTTTGATCAAGCTATTTTTGTCTTAGCAACTTCAAAATGAGTTAGATATTACTGTGCTATCCATTTTAGAGAGAGGGAAACTAAGGCTTATGGATTTTATATCAAAACTTACCCATGGTATCTTGATTTCCTACCCCCACACAAGTTGGAAGCTTCTTAATGATGTTTGAGTCTCAATTTCCATTAGTTAGTCCTTTAAAAAGGACCAACATCTATTTCCTATGAACAACTTTAAAACTGTCCCCTACTTCAGTTTCCCATCCCACTATCATACGACATTTTTTATAGTCCTTAGGCTTGTAAGGTGGAGGTCAACTGATTCATTAATCACTCCATCTCACTTAAAGTAACAGCAAAATGCTCTAGCTCTGATACCTTTATCAAGTGAGAACATTTCCTTTGAAGCAATCAATCAAAGGCATTAAACTAATGTATATTCAGTTATATCCTTTCTGTTTTGTATAAAGCTGCACTCTTACCCTGAATGGGGCATTCTAGTTCCTAGTAGCTTAGAGGAGAGAGAGAGATTCCAACCAAATGCCAGAGAAGGATTAGGTTGGGGTGGAGGAAAGAATAGAACATTGATGTTCTTTCCCTTCCTCCTCCATGACCAGAGGAGGTCACTGTGAACTTTGGAAGGTTGTCAGAAGATACAGACTTCTTACCTTCACCCTAGCAGTCTCTAGAGCAGTAGTGACTGGGAACAATGTTTGCATCAGGTGCCAAGAGCAAAGAAAAGAGATTGAAGAGGAGTAGCTTTGAGACTCCATAAGGATCATGTCAGAAGAGCATAGCTGCCTAAGGAGAAGCTTGTGAGACTTCAAGCAAAAGGATTTCCGGTTTTTGTGAGTTGCCCACTTTTTCATATGTGCTTTGAGCTTGAACCTCCTTTCTCCTGTATGTTCTTATGGGGCAGTGTGTCCCAGACTTTAGGGGTAATGTTTTTTTCTATCCAGTGCTTAGTACAGTGTCTAGTACATGATAAGTAACGATCTAATATATGTTTGTTGATGGACAAATTTTATTTCTATACCCCTTTAGTTAATAACCTTTTCTAAAAACTAATTATGTCTGGCTATTAACTGATAACCACTGGGAAAAGCACAGTGATGGGAGCTCATGAGCCATAGAATTAGAAAGATCCAGTGTGAGTTGGGGTTGGGGTAGTAATCCCAAAGTCTGGGTTACAAATAGAATATTAGACTTAAAAGGAATTTAATCTAACATTTTCCAATGCCAAACTTATTGCAAACTGTAAAAATGTTTAAATTTTCTACTAAGGACTATTCTACTCTTGGAAGTCCTTAATAATTATAGTGGTTTTGGTGGTGGATGCAAAAAGAGGAACAGGTGTTGGTTTTTAAAGTGTATAAGTTTTTAGAAAGCAAAGATCTTTGGTAGTTCAAGTTTTGTGGACTGGTAAAACTTGGCCATAATCCAATGGTTGGGAAATACCAACCTAGACATCTCTTACTCTCTGATGATTTTGGTTGGTTGGATTAGTATGCTTTGAAGACAAAATCAGGTAAAATGCCACCTGTCTATCTTGCTCTTAGGAAATATTCCCCAACTCAGTTTGGGAAATTTTATTTAGTAGTTTCAAAAAGAAATTGAAATATATTTAAACTCTGCTTCATTTGCAGGTAAAGAAAAGTTCTGGATGATACTAGCAGGGTGTAGCAGCAAGCAACCCAGCATCCCCAGAGTGGCTGCCAACACAGGTTCTTAGATCTGCTTTTGTAAAGGAAAGCAACTCAAAATCAGTTAACAAGCTTACTTTAATCAAACAAACATATATTGCCTAGTTCAGGGGGAAAAGGTCAGCACCCCAAACTTCAGAGTATACAGAACTTACAGATCAAACAGACAGGCTTCCAAACTGTCCAACCATTATATCAATACCAAATCACAGTTACCAGAGAGGGAAGCATTAACATCTGGGTTTTCAAAGCCGGGGGGCTCTCAACAACGGCTTCCCAGAGTCTCATCTGGTCAAATCACACAACACTTCTCAAAGGGAGCCCCAAAGCAAAGCCCCTCATCAGGGCCTGTACAGCCTTCTACTGGCTCAGAGAATGTAACAATCTTCTTGACCCACAGCCCAATCACAAAGTATCAAGGTGTGGGCTTTCCTGAAAGACAAGCCTCCCACCACAGGCTCCAGGTGCACTTAAGCTAGGGGCAGGGAAGATCTTTAAATTTGCATTTCCATTACACAGGGTTATCTCAGGTCATGATGAAGGTGCCTCTGGAGTTTTGTGCTGAGAATTCCATGTGGCATATGCTCATATTATGCCAGGTATTCACCATTCCAGTGTGTTTGGTTTTCTTCTTAATGGTCCTAAAAACATTCCTTCTACTTTATCCCCCTGTCCAATATAAACACATTATGGGAAATTAACAGTCCAAGACTTAAACTTTTAAGAAATGGAATAGGAAACCTACCAACTTCCTGGAGACATAGAGCTTGATGTCCAGTGGTTAACAGCTAAGAAAACTAGAATTTTATCTTCTCTATGGTTGCATATAGTCCCTTACTCTTTCTAACCGCCCAAGTACTCTCTATGGTTTTTGCGTTTGATAGTTGAAGGAACATTCATTTAGGGTCCTCAAAATTCAAAATAAGGTTTATATTTCATAAGCTATAAGCATTCATAAATATAAGCATTATCTATTTAATATAACTGAACTTTCTCTAAAGTTGTGATAGGTTTGATTATAAGAAAGAAAGGGAAAACATGCTTTTTTATATGGAAGGTAACATATTTACTGTTGAGGACACCACTTCACAAATAATAAAAATCATAAGTCATCTTTATATAGTGGTTTATAGTTTACACTTTCCTCACAGACATTTCTGTAAGGCAAGGTAGGACCAGGCCTTTAGAGCCCATTTCACTCAAATGGATCTGTGGGATATTGCTTCAAAATCATAAAGATTACAATGTATCTATGCCAGCCCATCTCTTTGACTCTTCATCATGTCCTCTTGTAAGTTCAACATAGGAAATCCATGTAGCCTGCTAGGGAATTTCTCACTTTTTCCTGATACCAGGGGTTTCCCCTTTGTTCCCTTGTTATACTTTGCCCTTATCACATGAACCCCACATCTTTTTAAATTATACATTTATTGATGACAGCCTTTATTTCAACTCTTCTTCAGAGTTCCTTATTTAGTTCCATGTTATAGCCAGCTTATACCTACAGTGCCCCTCTCCATTGCCCCGTGGGTGTAATGGAAATGCAAATTTAAAGATCTCTGCCTCTAGCTTAAGTGCACCTGGAGCCTGTGGTGGGAGGCTTGTCTTTCAGGAAAGCCCACACCTTGATACTTTGTGATTGGGCTGTGGGTCAAGAAGATTGTTACATTCTCTGAGCCAGTAGAAGGCTGTACAGGCCCTGATGAGGGGCTTTGCTTTGGGGCTCCCTTTGAGAAGTGTTGTGTGATTTGACCAGATGAGACTCTGGGAAGCCGTTGTTGAGAGCCCCCCGGCTTTGAAAACCCAGATGTTAATGCTTCCCTCTCTGGTAACTGTGATTTGGTATTGATATAATGGTAGGACAGTTTGGAAGCCTGTCTGTTTGATCTGTAAGTTCTGTAACTCTGAAGTTCGGGGTGCTGACCTTTTCCCCCTGAACTAGGTAATGTATGTTTGTTTGATTAAAGTAAGCTTGTTAACCCATTTTGAGTTGCTTTCCTTTGAAAAGCAGATCTAAGAACC
>WOXC01012142.1:27500-37933 GCA_011680675.1 Gymnobelideus leadbeateri | reverse complement strand
CTGTGTCTTCCATTAGGAAGACCAAGGTTCAAATCCTCCCTCTGATGACACATGCTACTCTATGATCATGGGGAAATTCCTTAACCTCTTAGTGTTCTTGTCAACTTAAAAAAAAACTGCTTTATTGTTGTAGTTGCATAATTTGTTCTCCTGGTTCTGTTTCTTTGCTTTTCATTGTTTATATAAGGCTTTACATAATTCTTTAACTTCCTTATATTCTTCATTTCTTATGGAGCAATATTCCATTACATCCACATACTATAATTTGGCCAGTTATTCCACAATTGGTGAATATCTACTTTATCCTTTAAAATTTTTTTGTTATAAAAATTGCTGTCAAGAATATTTTGGTATATATATGGGACTTTTCTTTGCGTCTCTGACCTTCTTGGGTCAGAAGAGTGGCATTGCTGGGTCAGGGAATAAACTGTTCGGTACCTTTTTTTTTTCTCTTAACTCCCAATTGATTTCCAGAATAATCGTACCAATTATCATCTCTACCAACAGTTCAATAGTGTATCTGTCTTCCCAAGGCTACTCCAAAATTGACCATTTAGATCAATCTCTTCCTAACCATCTTCTCATCACACTCTGCCCACCTTCATCCTCCCCTCTTCACCTCCTGAATCTTAGATTTTGCCCCCAAGTCACAAACTTCTGATAAGTGAGAATTCACTTATCTTTTTCTTCAGAATTCCACTACAATTCCCTATTAACGCAGCCACATCTTATTGTGGGAGTGCTACTCTATTTTTGGAGCTCCTCTTCATGAGTTACCTTCTCTCATTAGAATGTAAGCTATTTGATAGCAGGGATTGTCTTGCTTGCTTTTATTTGTATTCCCAGAACTTTACACAGTGCCTAATCCATAATAGCTCAATAAATGCTCACACTATCATCTGTCTAACAATCTATCATCATCTGTCAATTTTTATTTCTCTTTCATCTGTCTATCTATCCATCTCTCTTTAGCAATTTGATACAACCTTTTCACTTTACAGATAAGGAAATTGAAATCCAGAGGAGAGAATGGCACCATAGGCTTTCAAGCAAGAATGCATCTTCAAAATCAGATAATTCTACCTGCTCTTTTTTTTTTTCAGTGATGAAATGGAGGCCCTGAGAGGGGAGCTTATTTCCCCATGGTCATATGGGTAGAAAGGAGCAAAGGTGGAATATAGACCTAGGTCTTCTGACCTCAAATCTAGAGCTCTTGACTATTCCTCCAAAGTATTTCTGAATTCCTTCGTCTCTGAACCTCCTTAATGGAGATAAAACACCTACACTGTCATGACAACATTAATCCTTGACATTTCTTTAATTGCTCAGCATTTAGTATGTATCTGTCTAGGCAAAGTTGATTAATCATAGAGTTGTGGACATATACATCTGGAAGGGAACTCAGAGGCCATCTTATTCAGCTTTCTCATTTTATAGAGGAAGAAATATAGGTACTCATTATATAGATATGTACAGTTAGCTTCACGCACACATATATATGTATATATGTATATGTATATATATCTATATATGCATACCCACAGCCTACTACATATGCATATAGAATATGTATTGGTATATAAATACATATATGTATGAGAGTATGTGAACATATTACATACATCCATGTAGGTATTCAGCGTTCATATAGACACACATATATACACATGCACACACATACACGTATGTACATACAAGTATATAAATATGTATATGTAATTGAACAATTGCAGAGGGTCACATGATCATAAGTTGATAATGGGAAGGAACCATAGAGGTCATCTAATCCAATCCCCTTATTTACTAAATAAAGAATCTAAAAGGTCCCCATTCTACATGGTAGGTATAAATACCAATAAAGATCTAATGAATCTTATTGCTAATTTCTAGACTGGACAAATGATTTATGGGGAACTCCTTGTGAGGATACTCCTTCTACCAATGGAAGTTGTCACATGCTCTGCAATTGGTATTCCTAGAGAATTTCCAGGGACACTAAGTGGTTAAATGACTTGTCCAGGATGGCTCTGGCAGAGTATATATGTGTCAGAGACAGGACATTAACCCAACCCTTTTTGACAATGAGATCCATTTTCTGTCCACCATGCCACACTGCTCACCTAATGGGGAACCATAATAGTAGGTAATGTGGTTATAGTATTTGAACATTTACAAAGTGCTCTCCCCTCCTGTAAACACAGTAAGGTAGGTAATGCAATTACCATTATCTTAATTTTACAGTTGAAGCAAATGAGCATCAATCTAACAGGTTAAATGATTTACCCAGTATTACCCTGATGTTATATTTCAGAGCCAAGATTTGTACCTATGTCTCTTGGCTCTAATTCCAGTGCTGCTACCTTTCCTTCTCACCATTCATAGTAATAACAATGTAAAGCCCTATGCATGTAAGGTTTTGAATTTTGTAAAGCATTGCTGAGAAGATTACTTTATTTTTGCTGATAAAAGTAAAGGAAATGGCAGATCATAGGCTCATAATATTTAGAATTGAAAGAAACCTTTGATAATATCAAGTCCATTCCCATCATATTATAGATGAGGACAAATAGGGACAAAGGACTTGCTCTTTCTAAGATTGTTAAAATCTCTGAAACTAAAATTTCTCCCTTGTCTGATCTAGGATGACGGTAGCTATTGTTACTCATGGTCTTAGAGTACATTTCTGTGCTCCATTATCGCCTTCTCTTTTGTTAAATTATAAACTCCTGAAAATGTTGGGATCTTTAAGTCATGTTAGTCAATTCAATTCAATAAGTTTTAATTAAGTGTATATTATGAATCAAGCATGTGCTCATCGCTGGGGATGATACAAAGACAGAAACACAAAAATCCTTACCCTCAAGGAGAAAACATTTACTGGGGAAAAACAAAGTCTATAATAAACTCAAGTGAACCCAGTAATAGAAACTGGTACTTATATAGAGCTTTCAAGTTTGCAAAGCTTTTTATATATGTTGCAGCATATACACAAAATTAAAAAGTAATTTTTGGGGGGGAGGGGGAATGAACAATCAGGGCAGGGTGTAATAGTGAAGAAAGGACCTGTGCATAACATGGCATTTTAGTAGAATGGAACTTCCCTGTGAATATACTTTGTAAGAATAGGTTAAATGCCTCATGAGGGTGAAGGCCCCCATGCAGGTGCTGATCCTTTCTTTGGAAATTAAAACCAAATTCCCACCACCATCACTACCACCTGAGTTAAGAAAATATTAAGAAAAAGAAGGAAATAAGGCAGAAGTGCTCAGTGTGTCTTCCCAGCAAAGCTCTCAATCCATAAATACGTCCACTGGAATGCAGGACAAAACATAATGTATAAAAGATTGAATAGAAGATATATTATGCTATTGCATAGCAATCCTGTCTGCAGGAATTTATTGCTTCGATATATTCCCCATTAAAAGAGGTTCTGCTAGCTGAGAGAGGAGTTCAATTCATCTTATATCTGTTGAAAACCATCAATATTATGGTTTACCCATTTAAACTGGAAATGGGACCAAATATTTGTGCTATTTATAATAAAAATATGAAAATCTTGCTAGTGTTGTTCATCTACTCACTTGTCCTGGTTAATCTGAAATCATTTTACAAAGGTCTCAGAGGTTTTCTCTTATGGAGGCTTTAGTAAGCTTAGAGGCAAGGATGAAGAGGTGACAACCCAAAATTCAAGAGATTCTCCCAATAGCTGGACATGGCTGCCCTAATGACCAAGCACAACAGAGAAGGGAGATGAGCTGAGTTCAGCTCAAAGGGCAAGGCAGGAGCTATGACAAGGCGCTATTGTTCCTTTGAGTTCCTTGAGTTACTGTATTATGAAGGCTTTAGTGTGCTTCTAAGATTAGGTTTTACACAGAGTGGTTTCAGTAGTAATAAATTTCCTTGGCCCTGAAGGATTTTGGAGGCTTTCCTTTTAAGGGCTTGTATATCAAGGTCAAGAGTCAAGGCCAGCAATGCCATTAAATAGGGATTCATACTTAAGTAAAGAGAGAATTCCAATCAATTAAAATCCAACAAACATTAATTAATTACCTACTATGTCATCATGTTAGGTGACAGGCAATTGGAAAATGAAAAATGGCATTATTCCTGCCTATAAAGAGCTTATATTCTAGTTGGTTGGTTGTTGTCCTTAGTTCTCAGAGGACAAAAATGGCATCACTATGCTAGAGTTGAGTTTCAATGTGTCTGACTATGGCTAATCACACCGATATGAGGTCAGAATGCTCTGCCACTGGTTGGGCACAAATAGTCCATGTGAACATTTGGTATGGATTCTCAAATTTGCACATCCTGTGTTTCCTTTGAGCTGTTTCAATTCTGTTTTGCTCATAGAGCACAGCACCTTCTCTGATGTGGACACACTATGTTGGGGGCAGTCCTGTGCCAGTGTCTCCCCTGTTACACAATCAATTCCAAAGTTCTTGAGAGAAACCTTGAGAGTGTCCTTATATTGCTTCTTCTGACCACTATATAAATGCTTGGCTCGTGTGAGCTCTCCATAAAATACTCTTTTGGCATGTGTATATTTTGCATCCAAACAACATGGCCAGTCCATTGGAGTTGCACTCTCTGAAGCAGAGTTTGAATGCTTGGCAGTGTAGTTTGAGTAAGGATCTCTTGTGATGGTATGCTTGCCTGGTTTCTAGATAGTGGACAATGATCTCACACTTTCCCAGTCACCAATGGAGTGAAACAAGGCTCTGTGCTAGCTCCCAAACTTGTTAGTATGATGCTTTCAACCATGCTGTCAATTGCTTTCAATGAGGACGAACATGACATCAAGGTCAGATGGTAAATTCTTCAAATTGAAAAGGCTACAAGCCAATACTAAAGTGGAGGGAGCATTGGTGAATAATTTTCTGTTTGCAGATAATTGTGCACTCAATGAAGCCTCTGAAACTGAGATGCAACAAAGTATCAATTCTCTGCTGCTTATGCTAATTTTGGCCTGACAATTAACATCAAGAAAACACAGGTACTCCGTAAGCCACCACTACAACATCCACTACACCATCCATATGTGGAACCATCGGTCACAGCAAATGGAGAAGTTCTGAATTCTGTTGATAAGTTCACTTACCTTAATAGTATACTTTCCAGGGATGTCCACATAGATGATGAGGTAGACGCACACCTTGCCAGAGCTAGCTCAGTGTTTGGGAGGCTCCAAAGGAAAGTATGGGAGAGAAGAGGTATTAGACTGACTACCAAACTGAAGCTCTACGAGGCTGTTGTGTTGACCTCATTGTACGCCTGTGAAACCTGGACAGTCTATTAGCACCATGCCAGAAAACTGAATCACTTCCATTTGAATTGTCTTAGGAAGATTCTGAAGGTCACCTAGAAGGATATATTCTAATATCAGTAGGAGGGTTACAATAACAATTAAAGCTGAACAATCTCTTGCTTTAAGAAATTTATATTCTAGTAGGAGAAGGGAAAATGATAATAATTATTGTTACATATACTATCTTATTTGATCCTCACAACAACCCTGTGAAGTAGGTGCTATTATCATCCCCATTTTACAGAAAAGGAAACTGAGGCCCAGAGAAGTTATGAGACAGTAAGTGATATAAGACTTTTTTTTTTATTCTTTAATTAAACAAATGCTTTATTAACTTCTGGTTTACAACATTCATTTCCACCAGATTATGAGTTACATTTTCCCCCCATTTTTTCCCTACCCACCACCCCAGAATAGCAGTCCCACCAGATATCCCCTCATCCAATCTGCTCTCTCCCATATCTTCTCCCATACCCCCTTCGACTTTGCCATTAGGGCAAGGTGAATCTCTGAGCCCCACTTCCTGGAGTTCTTATAAAACATTTAATTTTAAAGCTTCGATTTTCAGATCCATTCCCTTTCTCCCCTGTCACCCACTCCCTCTGAGAAGATAAGCAATTCAGTATGTGTTGTACATGTATATCTATGCAAAACATTACCATAGTAGATATATTGTAAAAGGCTGCTTATATTTCCCTCCCACCTGTCTCACCTCCCACCTGGTCCATTCCCTACTTTGATCCTGTCCCTCTTTGATAGTGGGTACTTCTAACCTCCCCTCTCCCCAGAATGCCCTTCCCTCCATCATCCCCCCTCTCATCCCCCTTTCCCCTACTCAGGAGAGTGAGTGAGGGTAAGATATTCCATTTAGTATGTATGTGATTCTCTCCTTGAGCCAACTTCAATGAGAATATGCTTTTGCCTTTTTGCCTTCCTGTTCTTCCCCTCCCCTGCAAATACTTCCCCTTGCCTCTTCTACATGAGATAGTTTGCCCTACCCTGTCTCCATCTCCTCTTGCCATTTTCCTCTCTCACCTCTTGACTTCACCCCTTAAGAATCATCCCTTCCTTGGGGCAGCTAGGTGGCGCAGCGAGCAGAGAGCCAGCCCCGGGGCCAGATGGACCCGAGCTCGGATCCGGCCCCAGACACCCAACACACAAACAAAAACCCAGCCACGTGAACCTGGGCAAGTCACCCAACCCCAATTGCCCTCCCAAAAAAAATAATCATCCCTTCCCATCAAATTCAACCTGTGCCTTCTATCCATGTATACCTGTGAACATATGCCATGTACCCTTCTTCAATTATTTTCATAATGAGAAAGGTTTCATAAAACACAGTTATTGTTTTTCCATGTAGGACAGTAAATAGTCCAACTTTGATAAGTTCCTTTTGATTTCTTTTCCTTGGTTACCTTCTCAAGCATCTCTTGCTTCTTATGTCTGAATGTCAAATTTTCTATTCAACTCTGGTTTTTCCTCAAGAATGCTTGAAAGTCCTCTATTCCACTGAATGACCATATTTTCCCCTGAAACAAGATACTCAGTTTTGCTGGGTAGGTGACCCTTGGGTTCATTCCCAGCTATTTTGCCCTCTGGAATATCATATTCCATGCCCTGCTATCCCTCAATGTAGAAGCTGCCAGGTCCTGTGCCATTCTGATTGTGTTTCCACAATATTGAAATTGTTTCTTCCTGGCTGCTTGTAGTATTTTGTCCTTGATCTGGGAATTCTGCAACCTGGCTATAATATTCCTGGGAGTTTTCTTTTGGGGATCTTTTTCAGGAGGTGATCTGTGGATTCTTTCAACCTCTATTGTGCCCTCTGGGTCTAAAACATCAGGGCAGTTTTCCTTGAGAATTTCTTTAAGGATGATTTCTAGGTTCTTTCTTTGATCATGGCTTTCAGGTAGTCCAATAATTTTTAGGTTGTCTCTCCTGGATCTATTTTCCAGGTCAATGGTTTTTCCCATGAGATATTTCACATTGCCTTCTATTCTTTCATTTGTTTGGATCTGTTTAATAGTATCTTGATTTCTCATAAAGTCACTAGCTTCCATTTCCTCCAGTCTAACTCTGAAGGAATGAATCTCCTCAGTGAGCTTTTGAGATTCTTTTTCCCTCTGGCAAATTTGACTTTTTAAGGCATTCTTCTCCTCATTGCCTTTCTGAGCCTCTTTTGCCATTTGAGTAAGTCTATTTTTAAGGTGTTATTTTCCTCAGTCAGGTTGTTGACTGTCATTTCATACTTTTCTTGTATCTTTTTCATTTCTCTTCCCAAATTTTCCCCCACTTCTCTTTTCTGCTTCTTAAGGTCCTCTATGGCCTGTAGCCAGCTTGTATTTTCATTTGGGGCTTTTGGTGCAGGAGTTCTGACCTCACAGTCCTCCTCCATGCTTTGAGCCTCTTTGCCCCTAAAATAGGAGTCCAATGTTGAACTTTTCTGTGTATTTTGTTTTGTTTGCCTAGGCATATTGCCACTTAATTACTTGATTTTTGGGCTTGTTGCCACAGTAGTACTCTGCCACCAGACAGGGGAGCTTCCTCCCAAATGTGGGGTCTTCACAACTTCTGCCAGTTGGGTGGCCTCTGTAAAGCCTCCACCCACTCTGGTAAGTTGGATACCCACGCCAAACTTCCCCCCTAGGCTACAATCCAGATCCAGGCATTTTAAAGCAAAAGCGATTAACCCCTAGACTGATTGCTGGATCTTCCTACAGTTCGCAGACCAGGAGCTAGAGCCACTACTGATGCTGCAAAATGGCTTCTGTGCAGCTGTTTCTTCAGCAGCTTTTTGCCCCCAGGGGAGGAAGCCACATGTTCCCCAAATACTGGTCCCAAAGTCCATAGGGCACTAACCTCTCACTTTGTCCTAGGCATATCTGTGCTGATAATTCTGGAATTGCCACAATTGCTGGTGTTCTGGGCTTCCACCAGCCGGCTGAAAGTCCGGCCGCCCTGGGGCTAAAACCGCGGACCTGGGCTTGGCTCTGTGGGCTGCGCTGTCAGTTCCCAGAGCTCTGTGCTGCCTGCTCTCAGATCACTGCGCTGGCTGCTCCCTGCAGGGCTGCTGGGCTGTCCTCAGCAGGATTTTAGCTTCTCTGTGCCGTTCTGTGGGTGCTGTGTCTCCAGAAGTTGTTCGGAGCTCCCTTTCACATTGTTTCGATATAAGACTTTCTAAAAATCTTATAGGTGCATATGCAAAAGGGCACGCTAACACAGTGCACTGTACCCATAGGAAGACAGGGAGATGTCAAGAGTGTCATGGTCAGAAGATGACACAAAGCTTAATTATTTTCCCATAAACTTGCCTTTCCTGCTAACATCCCTCATTCCAGATTTCTGTTAGTAGTACGAATAATCCTCCAATCATCCATTCTCCAAACCTTGGAACCTCTGTTCTTCTCCTTCATACCACACACTAGCTAACTGCCAGGTTATATCAACAGTCTTTTTTTAAAGAAAATTGGGGATTCTAAGAGACAGGGAAGGAATTGAGGATTGGGGAAGAAAATTGGGGATTCTAAGAGACAGGGATGAGATGGCATCTTCTAGACTGAGGGACAACAGACTGTGCTTGGGAGAAAGTAGAAAGATAGGATTCTAGGATAGTAGGATTTGAAACTAGAAAGGACCCTGAAATTCACCTAGTTCAAACTTCCCTATTGTATAGGTCATTAAGTACTATGGCATATGTTTCATATCCCTTTAAAACTGAACTCCTTGAGGGCGCTGACAACATTGTATTTGAACTTCATATGTCCTTCAGGCACAATACTCTGTGCCCTACACATAGCAGGTGCTTAGTAAATACTTGTTCAACTGAATCTTGCTTTAAGTAGATTTTTAATAAAAGCCAAGGTCTCTTGGGTTTTGGTAATTTGGGATCTTTCTGACAATGATCATCTTTTAGCAGAAATCTGATACCCACCAATGCTTTAAGGTTGACAGTGGGATGGGCTTTTCTTCCCCATTCCACAGAGAGAAAACTGAGACCCCATCAGAAAAATTATATATGTATATATGTATATACACACATACAGATATACAGGTATATGCATGTACTTATACATACACACATATATACAATTATAGGTCATGTAAAGTAAAACAGTGAATGAAGTCCTAGTTCCTATACCTTCATTCTAGTAGGTGGCAGGTGCCAAGTAGCAGATGTGATATATCAATATGTGTAGCTGGGACAAACTATGGGTACAGTTAAAATCATTAAGAAACATTGACTGACTGTCTAAAAAAGTTTTGTAGCACCATACAGTCGTAGAGTTGGATAGCACTTCAGAAACAGTGACATCTAATTTCTTTGTTGGAAGTCAATGTCAACAAGCATTTGTGAAGTATTTGCCTTGTCCAGACATTCTGCAAAGCACTGGGAATACTAATACAAGCAGAAAGATAGTTGCTGCCCTCAAGGAGTTTACTCGAGAAAGTCCAGAGTGTTAGGAGTGGGGCCCAGAGAAGAATGAAGATATAGCTTGACTGGGGTCTTTTCTTTTCTTTTTTTTTTTTTGGAGGGCAATTGGGGTTAAGTAACTTGCCCAAGGTCACACGGCTAGGTTTGTGTGTGTGTGTGCGTTAAGTGTCTGAGGCCGGATCCGAACTCAGGTCCTTCTGACTCCAGGGCCGACACTCTACTCACTGCGCCACCTAGCCACCCCTGGGGTCTTTTCTTAAAATAAAAATCAGCCAATGTTTCCTCCCCATACCACATGGTGGGCAAAAATGGATTGACAATTCAAGTCAGATATAAAACTAGCTTCATTTCAGTCTGTAGATTCTTTATTGCACCTAGTAATGGTTAAATAAATATATTTTAGACTGAATTACTTACCTATGCACTGACCTCCAAGGTCCAAGACTAAAAGATCCTTTAAAAAGTTGATTAAGTTATTTCACCCAAGATGCCTTCCACATGCTTTCCTTAAGACTAGACAGACTCTCCCTCGAACTCCCCTTTCCCTTGCCTGCCTCTATGCTCCATTCTCCACAGAGCCCTCCCCCAAACCTGATCTGCACACTCACAATCTCCCTTCACCCCTCAGAAGTCAAATTCAACTTCTTTATTTTATAGATGAAAAAAACTGGGGCTTAGTTACTCAATCAAGGT
>WOXC01012142.1:0-22500 GCA_011680675.1 Gymnobelideus leadbeateri | reverse complement strand
TGTAACTCAAAATCTTGTGGAAATGAATGTTGAAAACTAAAAATAAATAAATAAATGAATTTTTAAAATGTTCTGCCAGTTTCCTATAATCAATTGATTCTTATTTTTTCTCCTTGATCTGTTGTTCAGGTCAGTATAGTTTTTCTAACATTTTCTTTTCATTTTTTAATCATTGAACTTTCTTTTAATATTTCTTCAAGTAGTCATTATCTTCTATTTAAGCCATTCTAATTTTTAGGGAGTTTGTTACTTAGCAAAGTTTTGCTCATCTTGTGCCAAGCTGCTAATTTCCTTCTTTCTTTGATAACTCTCATTTTTCCACTATTTTTTCCTCTCTAGTATTCTAATTTCATTTACAACAGAACTTTTTAAAAAAAACCTTAAAATAAAATCCTCATGCTTCATCTCTTCCAGGAATTCTAGTTGGAATTCTTCCCAATCTGTGTTTTTCTTTGACGTTTTGCTTATAGATGTTTTGGAGTCTTTCTCTTTTTTTCTGGGTTTGTATCTTGAGTGTCTGTCATTATAATTGTGTTTTGCAGTAGAATTTTTTGTGTGTTTGTGTGTGTTTGTTCATTCTTCAAACCGACTTCACGTCTTCAGGTTTCATATTAGGGCTGAACTCTGATCACTTCTGGAGGGACCGTCTGGTCTGGTCTTGCTGTTTCTTTCCTAGGGTATTGAGAATTGTATTATTCCTGGATTTTCCAGTAGATATCTCAGTCTGGGGACCTATAAAGTTTCAGTGCTCCCAAACTGTTCTGACAGAGGATGAAATCTGATCATCACCCCACCCCAGCTGAGCTCAGGTTCCTGACCTATGTTTGGAACTAAGCAAAAGGCCTGTGGGCTTGCCCCCTTTGGTGTTTTAGTAGACTGCTATTGGACCCAGTTCTATTAGCCAGCTGGACAACTCTGCTGATTTAGAGGGACAGAACTGTAGGTTCCACTTTGGTCCAGAATTCTTGCCCTGTTTATACTGCTGCAGACTTTAGATGGGACTAGAGGCTGGGACTGAGTTTCTGCCCCACTCCCGAGTCACATAGATACTGTTTGCCTCTGAATTTGCTTCCTTCTCAGTACACAGTCTAAGGACCAGACTTCTCCTCAATCCACAAAGTAACCAGACTGCTCCTCACTCCACAAAGTAACCTCTAGGCACAGTCCCCTTCTCACTTCACCCTGTATTTGTGACTTGGGACTAGATACCAAGTGTCAGAATTGGCAGTTGGCACCTGTTCCTTCACTGTGGCCAGATTTAAGCCCCTCTCTGCTGGGATCTGAGAGCCACAGCCTCTCCCAGATCCAGAATGCTCCATAGCACATGCCCTTGACTAGATCCCTTCCCCAGCATCCTCATATCTCGCTTTCTGTTTCCCTAGGTTGACCTGGGCTGGAGAAAGGACTCAGTGTGACTTTTCTTGGATTTCATAATCAATACAGTCTGGTGCATTTTCCAGATCAGTTCAGAGGGTTTATTTTTGGAGGGGGATGGCAGTGGGGGTAGGGTGGCAGCTAAGAATCTGATTGTGCTACTTGCTATCCCACCATCATGGCTTCCCCCTGGATAGAAGAAGTCCTGCTTGTATTTCAAGGCCCATATTACTCCCATCTCTTCTAGGGAATCTTCCTCTTTTACTGCAAATCACCCTGTGTTCCAGCCAAAATGGTTTACTTGATGTTCAATGGGCCAAGCGATCCATTCTCAGCTTTGCACAAGCTGTCCACCTCGCCCTGAATGTGCTTCCTTCTCTGCTCTGTCTCACAGAATGCTCAGCTTCCTCCACTTAAGGCTTAGCTCTGGTCCCACTCCTACCAGGATCATTTCCTGATCACTGCAGTTGTCAGTGTCCTCCCCTTCGTCAAATTACCTTATACTTATTTATCCATTGCATTGTATGCCTTTCCCCTCCCCATCAGTGGAGTGTAATTCTTCTGAGTTTGGCTATGATCTGGTTATTTGTTTGTTTGTTTTATGCTTTTGTTACCCCACTACCTAGCATAGTGCCTTACTACATGTAGTAAATGTTTACTATATATGTATATATATATATATTTACATATGATACATATACAAGTATATCTAGACAGATATAGTTATCTATCTATCTATCTATCTATCTATCTATCTATCTATCTATCTATAGAATTGCTAAATTTGCCCTTGGCAAAGGCAATAGGAGAAATGTTCCCCTTCCCACTCTCCCTGCCCCCAAAGAAATACATAGATAACCTCCCTTAACTAACCCTTCACTTCAGATGTGTCCTCTTCAGGGCTGCTCTCCCCCCTTTGGTGTCCACCTGTCACCCAACTCTCACCTGTGACTCCAAGAAGCTGTAGCATGCACAGCGGCCACACTCTGATAAAACAGTCTTGACAGGCAGACTAAACCAGGCTGAGGGGAGCCGACAGGCTTTAAACCCATTGGCAAGTTAGAGGGCTGCTTACTCCAAATGTGAAAATTTCTCCTGGTGTGAGAACAATTTATTTTAACAGCCCTGAAGGCAGCTGAAGCAGGTGTTGTGGAGTGCTCAGAGCATGGGCAGGCATTAAGAAACCAACATCATTCACTGCATCCTGGGCTATCATCAGCCGTTCTGGTTTTTGTCTTGTCATTGAACTTCTGTGACTCTGGAAGAGTGAGGCTGATGTGTTGTTCATGATGTCAATGGTCTTCTTCAAAAGCGAAGGATGAACAACAACATCCTTGAATATAGCAGGTGACCGCCTAGTTTGATTTGAGTAATACCACTCAGATGCTTCAGTCAACTCAAGATGCAAGTGAAATAATCCTAGTAAAAGTGGATGCTGTGTCAGCCACATGGTACTGTGAGATGCTATGGCCGTCGTGCAGTCCCTGAAGCCTCAGACTTATGAACTGGACTGAACCATGCACAATTAGCATCTGCTACCCCAGCAACCTTTGAAGCTCTGACTGCAGCTAGCAAGGCCTTGTGATGTTATAACAATAACAACACATGCCATATCATACTTTACAGTTTGCAAAGCACTTAGCATATATTGTCTCATTTGAATTTTGTTGATTTATGATGATAAGTAACTGAGACTCCTTTCAGTTCCTTAGGAGAGGGTGACTTCTTAGAGGCTTTCTTCATCTGCTCAGGGCTATTGTGAATTCTGTTTTGTCTCTTTAGTCTTTCAATGAAAATTCCCTTTAGTTCTATGAATAATTATAATAGCTAACTTTTATGTAGTACTTCCTATGTGCTAAGCACTATATAGTTATCATCTCATTTTCTCTTTACATTTTGTAGTTGAGGAAACTGAGGCAAGCAGAGGTTAATGGACTTGCCCAGGATCATATAGTTAGTTAAGTGTCTAAAGCCAGATTTGAACTCAGATCTGATGTTTTATTCACCATACTATCCAGGTGCTCTAGGCTTATAAGGGGAGCTGGTATCAGCAAGCTGTGGAATGCTGAGCATTTATTTCATAGATTTTTGGATGGGAGCTATCAGCCAAAAAAGCAAGACATCTCCCTAAATAGAATGGGGTCTTTGTGTGGCAGGAGGCTTTAGCCCCAGGGCTATGCTGGAACTGGCTAGAAGGGAGTTTGGGGGAGTTTTTGGCTGGGAGGCTTGAGGCATAGTATTTCCCACCAAAGTATAGTATTTCCCTACCTCCCCTCATACTACTTGCCCTCATATCACACCCCTCAGTGTGTTCTTTAATATATATTAGAATGTTCTCAGTTCCCCCTGTGTAAATTCCTGGAGGCAGGTACCATATCTTCCTTTTTATTTTTTCCTTCCTTCTCTCCCCCATGGTACCTTCCCAAGCTACTCCTTTACTCAGTTTTTTTTTCCTCAGTGAGATAGAGTATAGCTTCTAGCAAGGTTCTAGGTCCCCAAGATAGCCCAAGTCTTGCTCTGTGGGATGTTGAAGGTTAATGCTTCCTTGACCAATTCCTTCTCTGACATACTGCATCTACTAACTAGATCTTCTTTCTTTTTCCCTGTCCTCCTCCCTCACGAGAGGCAGAAACAGTCATTCGATGAAGAAAGGCGGCACCACCTCAGATTGAAGGTATTGTTTCAAATCCTCGAACATAGCTTTTCTTTATTCTCTCTTTTCCCAGCTTCTGTTCATTCTCTGCCAATTCTTGCTCCTATCTTCTTGAATACCTCTGTCTGTCTGTCTTCTACAATGGCAGAACCCTAGACATTATCTAATCAACTCATTGAATGGAGAAGGAAATGATTGGCTTCAGGAAAGGTAATACAGTAAGTGGTAAAGCCAGCACAATAATTGAGATTGTATCTCTTCATTCCAAGCTTTCACTTTTCTCTTCTTCATGTTATTAGGTCAGATGTACTGGAGTTATCCTGGAGATACCTTCATTTGGTCTACAGAAGATGAGTTTGTATCTCAATACTTTTATTCAATTTCAAAAAGCAGTCATTGTATCTACTTGTACAACTGGGCAGCTTCACGTTCCCTGTGGAGCCTATGCCTAAATAGATATTTGGAAATTATATCATCTCCCTTCCACCCCTTCCTCACAACCTGGGAATTTCTTCCTTCTTCCTAGGACCAGAACCCTCCTTCCAGAAGGTTATGTTAGGTAATGCCAGACTTTGTAGTGGTTTCACCTCTCCTCAACTCACCTTTCCTATCAGGGTTAGATTTATACTGGTTCTCTGAATTGGTGGCTTCTGGGGAACCCAGGAGTTTGGATTTGTACCTCAAGGGACATTTTCAATCACCTATTGACTTGTATTATTATCCAGATTCTGTGTGTCCACCCAAAATATTCAGGACAGGGATGACATCTCCTTCTTTACAATAAGAAGATACCTTTCCTATTCTTAAGAAGTTCAAATCCCTCCTACCCCCATTTTAGTGGCCAGAAGAATGTCCAGTATACATTATATATTCAGAAAGAGTTTATTAATTGATTGATTATGAGAGTTGGCAGAATGGCCTGTAACAGCAAGCACCCTAGCATACTCAGGATGGCTGCTAGCACAGGTTCTTAGATCTGCTTTTCTTTCTTTTTTTTTTTTTTAAAGCAATTGGGGTTAAGTAACTTGCTCAAGGTTACACGGCTAGTCATTTGATTTATGCGTGGGTGCTCATTTTCTGAGGCCGGATCTGATCTCGGGTCATCCCAACTCCGAGGCCGGGCGCTCTTACTCACTGCGCCACCTAGCCGCCCCTTTAGGGCAATTGGGGTTAAGTAACTTGCCCAAGGTTACACGGCTAGGTTTTTGTTTGTGCGGATTAGGTGTCGGAGGCTGGCTCCGAACTCAGGTCCTTCTGATTCCAGGGCCGGCGCTCTATTCACTGCACCACCTAGCCGCCCCTTAGATCTGCTTTTCTAAAGGAAAACAACTCAAAATGGGTTAACAATCTTACTTTAATCAATCAAACATGTATCATTTACATAGTTTCAGGGAAAAATGCACCCTGAACTTCAGAGAATACAAACAGAAGTTACAACAGAAAATAACACAATTAAGCAGACAGGGCTTCCAGCTGTCTGACTATTACATCCAGACCTAGTTAGTTACCAGAGAGGGAAGCACCAACATCTGGGTTTTCAAAGCCAGGGGGGATCAACAGCAGCCCAGAGTCTCATCTGGCCAAATCACACAACTCTTCCCAAAATGAGTCCCAAATCAAAACCTCACATCAGGGTATATATAGGCTTCTCCTGGGTCAGAGAATGTTACAACCCTCTTGACCCAATGCCCAATCACAAAGTAACAAGGTGTGGGCATTTCTGAAAAACAAGGCTCCCACCACAGGCTCCGTGTGACCACAAGCAGCCTATTAGGGGGCAGAGTATATTTTCAAATCAGGGAAGGTTCTCAGATCACTTAAGCCTATCAAGGGGCCAAGGGTCAGGGAAGATCTTCAGATTCCCTTTACAGGGCCTGATGGTTAGATGAGACTGGTAGAAGCTTTCAACATAGTTTCCTTTGAAGGGCGCTGGACCTTCTAACTTCCCCATCCACCCCCCCCCCCCAAAAAAAGAGCCTTTCTACGCCTTTCATAGTGCCAGGAATCCAGCCACTAGATTAATTCCTTGTGTAAAATGATTTCTGTCTTGAGGAATCCTAGAAAGACACAGAAATTTTTCTTGGAAAGGGTCTCACAAATAATGTCCTGGATTGTAGGAGAAGTTTTTTAAAACCCATAAAAGAGAACAGAAAAAGCCTGGGCCAAAAAAATCAACCAAATCTACATATAATATGTGCTCAAGATTTCATTTTCCTATGGTTCTCTGTTTCTCTGCCTCTCTCTCCTGTCTCTCTGACTCTGTCTCTCTTTGTGTTTCTAAGTCTCTATCCCTGTCTTCCTCTCTTTCTCTGTCTCTGTGTTTCTCTCTGTCTCTCTCTCTTTTTTTCTCTCTCCTCTGTCTTTCCCACCTCCCATCATCTCATCATATACATTTGACTTCCTCCAACTAATGATAAAGTCAACTCATTTATCGGCTGTCTATAGGCTCATTCACTCTATCTGTCCACCCACTGCATTATCTGTTTCATTATCCTCTTCCTCTTGGTTTCACTCTGGCCTCCCTGGATTCTCTCTGTTTTCTGAGCCTGGGCTGCTCTTCCCTGCCTGGGCCCCCTTAGACTGCTTAAACAGTGCTGTACTTGCCCTCTTGCCCACTGAAGTCTTGCTTGTCTAGGCAATCTCTCAGCTCAGCTCTGTAACCATCTCACCCCCTTACTTCACTGCTTCTTATCAGTCATCCTTTTCACTGCTGGTTGTGCAAAAATCAATGAATACAGAGTAAAACTACAGAAGGCAATCCCCAGGGGTGGGCAGCAGAGAGTAGGGCTCCCCAGTTCACATTAGAGATGGTTGAGGAGAACTGAGGTTAGGGAAAGGCTAAGGTTTGTTAAGAAATTACATGGAGGGAGCAAATAAATGGAAGAAGAATTCAGGCCAGATGACTAGGAAGAGCAGAAATGACCCAAAAGAGTGGAGTGGGAGGAAGCGGCAGAGTGCTGGGGAGAGGGGCTTTGCGCACATGGAGAAAAAAGGAGAAACTGAAGAGAGAACAGAGATAAATAGATGTATAGAGAATTGAAGAAGAGACAGAGACCTGTCTGAAATGGAACATAGTCTCTGTGTATGTGCATATAAGTGTTAGGGGGTAGGAAAGATACCTGGGAAAGTATGAAGTTTCACTGAAAAATGTTGTATTACACTTCAAAGGGGGGGAAAGGAGAATAGGGTTCTCATACCAGGGGAGAACAGAGAGGCAGCAGTTTCAGAACCATCATGGGAATGCAGCCCTCACCTCTGGGAAGGAACAATGTCACGTTTGATGATAGTACCCTTGTAAAAAGCCAGTGTCCCTGGTCTCTCCTTTCCAGTTGGTGTTTCTGACTGCATTGGGCATACTTGCTCATTCCTATCATATGGAGAGGGGAAGAGAGGCCCTGCCTCCTCTTCCCTGCACTGCTCTCTTTCTGAGCTTAGGATAACCCAACCAGAGGCTAACCACCCAGTTGTTTGCACGTCTGTTTTTACTCTTTTTTTGCACCAGGAATTATTGGGCAAAATGAGCATTATGGCTGGCCTTGACTAAATTAATCTTTAGTTTTATTAAGCATCAATGGAAAGTACACTGATCTTGGACCCAGAGGACCTGATTTAAATGATAGCTCTGTATGTATTGTCTGTATGACCTCAGGGAAGTTATTTAGATAAAGATGAAGTCTTTTAAGGGCCTATGATATGTGCTAGGTGCTTTGCTAAGCCAGGCCAAGGATACAAACATGAATAAACTAGACAGATTCAAAGCTAAAGGGGAGAGAGAAGGGGGGGTGGTTTGGGGAGAGTACTGGGAAGTGGTCAGGTGGCCTGTTTCTGCCCCCAGATAAGGTAACATGGCTCACCTGCCAGAGCCAATAAACCCAGGGGAGGGATCCAAGATTGGGAGTGATGGGAGGTGAGCTGGGGATGAGTGTCAAGTTACGGGGAGGTGAAGGCCAGGAGGTAGCCTACAGGCCTAATTTCTAGGCCAGATAAAACAAAACATCTGTGAGTTTCAGTTTTCTCATGTTCCTCATCAGGCAAACATTTTTCAAGAAAAAACAAATGATTCAACCCACTGTATTGGGAATTAGGAGACCTGGAGTGGAGTCATGATTCTACCTTTAATTTCCTGTTACCTTGGGCCAATCCCCTCCCTGGGCCTGAGTCTCTTAGTATCTAAAATGAATGAATGATAAACAAAACCAAAAAGAATGCTCTTGTTTCCATCTCTAAAATTCTGATTCTAAAGTGTAATAGCCTTTGCTCCCCAACCACACAGTCTAATGTTACCTGCTTTCCACATCCCAGCCTAGGGACTATAATTTCTGGTAAAAGAGGCCCATTCCAGCTCTGGGCTACGCTGTTCTACTGGCTGACCCCCCATGTTTACTCCAAGCAGCCTTTGTCCACTGCATCACCTTGGACTGAAAAGGACACTCAATTCCCTGCATTTATGGAGAAGGGGATTTGGAGAAAAGAAAGAAAGCAGTTTAGAAAATACACTAAAAAAAGGGAAAAATTCACTTTGATGCTTTGAGGAAAGAATTAATAAGTACAGCCCCTAATCCCCTCTAAAGGAGAAAGGAGGAAAAAATAAGAGGTGAGGAGGAAATTCCAATATTCCTATTCTTGGTGTCTGGGTGCCTTTCTAAAGTTGGATGTCCAACTAATCAAGGACTAGGGAAAGGGGATTCTCAAACAAAACCACTTTGGGAAATTCAGGTCCAAATAGGTCCACCTATATTCAGCCCCACCTTTGGGATCTGTGAATGTGACTCAGAGCACCAGCCAAGTGCAAGGAACATCGTGTTCTTTTTGTTGTTGTTGTTGTTGTTGTTGTTGTTGAGTTGTTTTCAGTTGTATCTGACTATTTGTGAGCCCATTTGGGTTTTCTTGGCAAAGATATAGAGTGATTTGCCATTTCCTTCTCCAGCTCATTTTTAGAGATGAAGAAACTGAGACAAACAGGGTTAAGTGACTTGTCCAGGGTCAC
Organism: Gymnobelideus leadbeateri; assembly: GCA_011680675.1. Lineage (NCBI taxonomy): Eukaryota > Metazoa > Chordata > Mammalia > Diprotodontia > Petauridae > Gymnobelideus > Gymnobelideus leadbeateri. Next base: position 13,486 of record WOXC01012142.1, on the reverse strand, counting down.
ACAGCTAATAAGTGTCTAAGACTGGATTTGAACTTAGGAAGATGAGTATTCCTGACCCTGGGTCCAGTGCTCTCTCTACTCTGCTATCTAGCTGCCCTGTTATGTCCCTAAAAGAAAAGCAACCCCTTTAGTCAAATGCTTGTGTTGGCCTGGCTTGTTTTCCGTTCTTCCCTTCATTTTTTTAGAAGGAAGTAGCATCAAAAATGTCATATCTGGAAGGTACAGTCAGAATAACTTTGAAGTAAGGAAGATTCAGGTTCAACTATCATCTCTGACAATTACTATGTGGCTGTGGACAAATTCCTTAACCTCTCTGAATCTCACTTTCATAACCTATAAAATGAGAGCGGGGCAGCTAAGTGGTGCAGTGAATAGAGCACCCATACTGGAGTCAGGAGGACCTGAGTTCAAATCCGACCTCAGATACTTAACACTTACTAGCGGTGTGACCTTGGATGAGTCACCTAACTCCATTTGCCCTGCCTTCCCCACTACAATAAAATGAGGGAAATGGACAAGATAATGTCTGCCATTCCTTTAAGCTCCAAATCTATGATGCAATATAGAACTTGCATGAATTGATAAATAATGAAGTAAGCAGAACTAGGTACACAGCTAATCAATTAATGATCACAATTAAGTAACTGAAAAGGGTATGAAAAAGAATTAATGGAAATATTAAGAGGGGCGGAGCCAAGTTGGGGGTGTAGAAGCAGGAAAACTCCATGACCTCTCCCCATAACCACCTCATGTACCGATAAAATATGACACTAAACAAACTTTAGAACTACTGAATACACAAAGTGACAAAGAGAAAAAAACTCTCCCACTGAAGGTAGCCTGGCAGACAGACAGGAAGGGTCCATTACAGCATGCTAAGAGCAGAGCCTGGCCCAACATGAGCCTGCAGTTTTAGCTTCAGGGCGGCCCCAACCATCCTTGGCTGGAGGGACTTTGGGAGAGTGGATCACCAGCAGCTAAACAGTTTCCAGAATTATCAACCCATAAATGCCAAAGGCAAAGTAAAAGGTCAGTATGGACTTTGGGAACAGGGGAATTAAGAATACAGTCCAGCCTCTGTCCCCAGAGTGAGAAGTGGCTGAGGCATGGCAGCTGCAGCCATATGGCTGCTTCAGAGCTCCTGGCCTACAGATTCTAGAGGGACCAAGCAATCATTCTGAATGGTAATTGCTCTTGCTTTAACTTCCTTGGATGTGGATCACTGTGTTGGGTGGAGGTCCGGGGGTGTATGACCAGTATGCCAGAGCATATGGAGGCTTCAGAGAGGGCAGCCAACTAATAGCTCCAGCAGCTGTGAAAACCCCAGCAATTTGGGAAAAGCTCTCCTCTCTGGAAGCAGAGTTCTACTCTGGCAAAAAGCTCAAAAGTCAAGTAACTGAGTGGCAACTTGAGCAAGCAAAGGAAGCAAAACGAGCACAGCAATCCAACTTGGATTCCTTTTTTAGGGATGAAAAGAATTAAAGCATGCCATGGCAGGAAGACACAAATTTCAGAACTCCTGCACCAAAAGCTTCCAAGAAAATATGAATGGGTTACAGGACATAGAGGAGCTTAAGAAGGATTTGAAAACTATTTAAAAAGAGAAGTGGAGGAAAAACTGGGAAGAGAAATGAGAATGATGCAAGAAAATCATGAAAAGTGAGTCAACAACCTGACTGAAGAAAATAACACCCTAAAAATAGACTAGGGGAGGCTAGGTGGCACAGTGAATAGAGCACCAGCCCTAGATTCAGGAGGACCTGAGTTCAAATCTGGCCTCAGACACTTAACACAAAAACTAGATTGTGACCTTGGGCATGTCACTTAACCCCAATTGCCCTCCAAAAAGCAAAAAAACAAAAAAAAAAAAAAGGTATACAAACTCAAATGGTAAAAGAGGCTCAAAAAACTAAGGAGGAGAAGAATGCCTTAAAAAGCCAAATTTGCCTGGTGGAAAAAGAATCACAAAAGCTCACTGAAGAGAATAATTCCTTCAGAATTAAACAAGAGCAAATGGAAGCTAGTGGATTTATGAGAAATCAAGTTACTATTAAAAAGATCCAAACAAATGAAAAAATAGAACGCACCATGAAACATCTCATCAGCAAAACCACTGACCTGGAAAATATATCCAGGAGAGATAATTTAAAAAATTGTTGGACTACCTGAAAGCCATGAGCAAAAAAAGAACCTAGAAATCATCTTTCAAGAAATTCTCAAGGAAAATTGCCCTGATGCTTTAGAACCAGAGGGCAAAATAGAGGTTGAAAGAATCCACCAATCACCTCCTGAAAAAGATCCCGAAAAGAAAACTACTTGGAATATTATAGCCAGGTTCCAGAATTCCTGGATCAAGGAGAAAATATTACAAGCAGCCAAGAAGGATCAATATGAATATTGTGGAAATACAATCAGGATAACACAGGACTTGTCAGCTTCTACATTGAGGGATTGTAGGGCTTGAAATATGACATTCTGGAGGTCAAAGGAGCTGGTATTAAAACCAAGGGTCACCTACCCAGAAAAATTGAGTATAATGTTTCAGGGAAAAAATATGGTCATTCAATGAAATAGAAGACTTTCAAGCATTCTTGATGAAAAAACCAGAGTTGATTAGAAAACTTGATATTCAGATACAAGAAACAAGAGATGCTTGAGAAGGTAAATAGGGAAAAGAAATAATAAAGAACTTATCAGAGTGGAACTATTTACAATCCTACATGGAAAAATGATAATTGTAACTTATATAACTTTTCTCAGTATGAGGATAGTTGAAGGGAATATAAATGTGTATGTGTATATATATGTATATGTGTATATGTATGTGTATATATATACACACACACACACATATACATGTACACACTTATATATCTATATAAACATACACATATGCATGTACACACATATATGTCTATATATACATATATAGACTTGTACATATGTCTATATAGGAGCATATATGGGCATATGAATACATTTGTGAGTGTGTGTATATATGTGTACAGGTATACATAGACAGAGGGCACAGGATCAATTGAATAGGAAGGGATGATACTTAAAAAGTGAAATTGAGAGATGAGGGAGGAATATAATGAGAGGAGATGGGGAGAGATGGAATGGGGTATATTATCTCAAATAGAAGAGGCAAGGGAAAACTGTTGCAATGGAGGTGAAGAACAGGAAGGCAAAAGGGAATGGGTCAACCTTACTCTCATTAAATTTGGCTTAGGAAGGAATGACATACACACTAAATCGGGTATCTCACCCTACAGGAGAGTAAGGGGTAAAGGGATGAGAGGGGGGATAATAGAGGGGAGGGCAGGTTGGGTGGAGGGTAATTAGAAGTACACACTATTGAAAAGGGACAGGGTCAAAGTAGAGCATAAAACAAGTTGGAGGCAGGATAGGATGGAAGCAAATATAATCAGTCTTTCACAATATATCCACTATGGAGGGTGGATCCAAGATGGCGGAGTAGAAACAGCACATCCAAGGCACTCTCCTCCCAGATTACCTCCAAACTATGTAAAAGGGGACTCTGAACAACTTCTGGAGCCCAAGCACCCACAGAACGACACAGAGAAGCTAACCTCCCACCAAGGACAGCCCAGCTGCCCTGCAGGAAGGATCAGTGCAGCGCTCTGGGAGCCAGCAGCACAGCACACAGCACACGGAGAGGCGAGCCCAGGTCCACCTGAGCCACGGTTTTAGCCCCAGGGTGGCTGGGCCAGCAGCCGGCTGGAGGGACCCCAGATCACCAGCTGCTGTGGCGATTCCAGAATTATCAATGTAGATATGCCTAGGACAAAGTGAGACGTTAGTGACCTATGGACATTGGGGCCAGTATTTGGGGAATGTGTTGGCTTCCTCCCCTGGGGGCTAGAAGCCACTGAGGAGACACGCCATTTTGCAGTTTCCAGTGGCAGCTGGAGCTCCTGGCCTGCGAACTGTAGGGAGATCCAGCAATCAGTCTTGGGGGTTAATTGCTCTTGCTTTAACCTCCCTGAATCTGGATTGTGATCTGGGGGGGAGGTCTGGGGTGGGTATCCAGCTTGCCAGAAAGCTGTGAAGACCCCAATGTTTGGGACGAAATCTCCCCTGTCTGGTGGCAGAGGCCTACTGTGGCAACAAGCCCCAAAGTCAAGTAATTAAGTGGTAACATGTCAAGGCAAAGGAAACAAAATAAACAGAAAAATGCAACTTTAGACTCCTATTTTGGGGGCAAAGAAGATAGAAGCATAGAACAGGAAGAGGATTGTGAGGTCAGAAATCCTGCTCCAAAAACCCCAAAGGAATATATAAGTGGGTTACAGGCCATAGAGGACCTTAAGAAGAACTTTAAAAATCAAATAAGAGAAGTGGAGGAAAAATTAGGAAGAGAAATGAGAAGGATGCAGGAAAAGTATGACATGAGGGTTAACAGCCTGAATGAGGAAAATAACATCTTAAAAATAGACTAACTCAAATGGCAAAGGAGGCCCAAAAGGGCAATGAGGAGAAGAATGCCTTAAAAATCCAAATTTGCCAGATGGAAAAAGAATCTCAAAAGCTCACTGAGGAGATTCATTCTTTCAGAGTTAGACTGGAGCAAATGGAAGCTAATGACTTTATGAGAAATCAAGATGCTGTTAAGCCTATCCAAACAAATGAAAGAATAGAAGGCAATGTGAAATATATCATGGGACAAACCACTGACCTGGAAAATAGATCCAGGAGAAACAATTTAAAAATTATTGGACTACCTGAAAGCCATGATCAAAGAAAGAACCTAGAAATCACCCTTCAAGAAATTCTTTTTTTTCCTTTTTTTTTTTTTGATTAAACAAATGCTTTATTAACTTCTGGTTTACATCATTCATTTCCACCAGATTATGAGTTACATTTTTCCCCCATTTTTCCCTACTCACCACCCCAGAATAGCAGTCCCACTAGATATCCCCTCATCCAATCTGCTCTCTCCCATATCTTCTCCCATACCCCCTTCGACTTTGCTATTAGGGCAAGGTGAATCTCTGGGCCCCAATGCCTGGACATCTTATGAAACATTTAATTTTACAACTTCAATTTTCAGATCTATTCCCTTCCTCCCTTGTCACCCACTCCCTCTGAGAAGAAAAGCAATTCAGTATGTGTTGTACATGTATAGCTATGCAAAACATTACCATAGTAGATATATTGTAAAAGACTGCTTTTATTTCCCTCCCACCCGTCTCACCTCCCACCTGGTCTGTTCCCTACTTTGATACTGTCCCTCTTTGATAGTGGGTACTTCCAATCTCCCCTCCCCGCCAGAATGCCCTCCCCTCCATCATCCCCCCTCTCATCCTCCTTTCCCCTACTCAGGAGAGTGAGTGAGGGTAAGATATTCCATTTAGTATGTATGTGATTCTCTCCTTGAGCCAACTTCAATGAGAATATGCTTTTGCCTTTTTGCCTTCCTGTTCTTCTCCTCCCCTGCAACTATTTCCCCTTGCCTCTTCTACATGAGATAGTTTACCCTACCCTGTCTCTCTCCATCTCCTCTTGCCACTTTCCTCTCTCACATCTTGACTCCAGCCCTTAAGAATCACCCCTTCCTTGGGGCGGCTAGGTGGCACAGCGAGCAGAGCGTTGGGCCTGGAGTCAGACGGACCCTAGCTCAGATCCAGCACCAGACACTCAACACACAAACAAAAACCCCGGGCAAGTGACCCAACCCCAACTGCCCTCCAAAAAAAAAAAAAAAAAAAGAATCATCCCTTCCCATCAGATTCAACCTGTGCCCTCTATCCATGTATACCTGTGAACATATGCCATGTACCCTTCTTCAATTATTTTCATAATGAGAGAGGTTTCATCAAACACAGTTATTGTTTTTCCATGTAGGAATGTAAATAGCCCAACTTTGATAAGTTCCTTTTGATTTCTTTTCCTTGATTACCTTCTCAAGCATCTCTTGCTTCTTGTGTCTGAATGTCAAATTTTCTATTCAACTCTGGTTTTTTCCTCAAGAATGCTTGAAAGTCCTCTATTCCACTGAATGACCATATTTTCCCCTGAAACAAGATACTCAGTTTTGCTGGGTAGGTGACCCTTGGCTTCAATCCCAGCTCTTTTCCCCTCTGGAATATCATGGTCCATGCTCTTTGATCCCTCAGTGTAGAAGCTGCCAGATCATGGGCTATTCTGATTGTGTTTCCACAATATTGAAATTGTTACTTCCTGGCTGCTTGAAGTATTTTCTCCTTGATCTGGGAGTTCTGGAGCCTGGCTATAATATTCCTGGGAGTTTTCTTTTGGGGATCTTTTTCAGGAGGTGATCTGTGGATTCTTTCAACCTCTATTTCCCCCACTGGGTCTAAAACATCAGGGCAATTTTCCTTGACAATTTCTTTAAGGATGATTTCTAGGTTCTTTCTTTGATAGTGGCTTTCAGGTAGTCCAATAATTTTTAAATTATCTCTCCTGGATCTATTTTCCAGGTCAATGTTTTTTCTCATGAGATATTTCACATTGCCTTCTATTCTTTCATTTGTTTGGATCTCATAAAGTCACTAGCTTCCATTTGCTCCAGTCTAACTCTGAAGGAATGGATCTCCTCAGTGAGCTTTTGAGATTCTTTTTCCATCTGGCAAATTCGACTTTTTAAGGCATTCTTCTCCTCATTGCCTTTCTGAGCCTCTTTTGCCATTTGAGTTAGTCTATTTTTTAAGGTGTTATTTTCCTCAGTCAGGCTGTTGACTGTCATTTAATACTTTTCTTGCTTCTTTTTCATTTCTCTTCCCAAATTTTCCCCCACTTCTCTTATCTGCTTCTTAAGGTCCTCTATGGCCTGTAGCCAGCTTGTATTTTCATTTGGGGCTTTTGGTGGAGGAGTTCTGACCTCACAGTCCTCCTTCATGCTTTGATCCTCTTTGCCCCTAAAATAGGAGTCCAATGTTGAACTTTTCTGTGTATTTTGTTTCGTTTGCCTAGGCATGTTGCCACTTAATTACTTGATTTTTGGGCTTGTTGCCACAGTAGGACTCTGCCACCAGACAGGGGAGCTTCTTCCCAAACGTGGGGTCTTCACAACTTCCACCAGTTGGGTGGCCTCTGTAAAGCCTCCACCCACTCTGGCAAGTTGAATACCCACCCCAAACTCCCCCCCCCCCAGACCACAATCCAGATCCAGGCAGTTTAAAGCAAGAGTGATTAACCCCCAGACTGATTGCTGGATCTCCCTACAGTTCGCAGACCAGGAGCTAGAGCTACTACTGATGCTGCAAAATGGCCTCTGTGCAGCTGTTTCTTCAGCAGCTTTTCACCCCCAGGGGAGGAAGCCACATGTTCCCCAAATACTGGTCCCAAAGTCCATAGGTCACTAACCTCTCACTTTGTCCTAGGCATATCTGTGCTGATAATTCTGGAATCACCACAATTGCTGGTGTTCTGGGGTCCCTCCAGCCATCTGAATGCCCGGCCACCATGGGGCTAAAACCGTGGACCTGGGCTTGGCTCTGTGGGCTGCGCTGTCGGTTCCCAGAGCTCTGTGCTGCCTGCTCTCAGAGCACTGTGCTGGCCGCTTCCTGCAGGGCTGCTGGGCTGTCCTCTGCAGGAGGTTAGCTTCTCTGTGCTGTTCTGTGGGTGCTATGTCTCCAGAAGTTGTTTGGAGTCCCCTTTCACATTGTTTGAAATTTGTGTGGGGCAGAGCACATTGGAAATGCTGTTTCTACTCTGCCATCTTGGCTCTGCCCCCCCATTCAAGAAATTCTTAAGGAACATTGCCCTGATTTTTTAGACCCAGCGGGCAAAATAGAGGTTGAAAGAATCCACCCATCACCTCCTGAAAAAGATCCTACAAAGAAAACTCCCAGGAATATTATAGCCAGGTTCCAGAATCCCCAGATCAAGGAGAAAATACTACAAGCAGCCAGGAAGAAATAATTTCAGTATTGTGGAAACACAATCAGAATATCCCAGGACCTGGCAGCTTCTACACTGAGGGATCAAGGGCATGAAATATGATATTCCAGAGGGCAAAAGTGCTGGGATTGAACCCAAGGGTCACCTACCCAGCAAAACGGAGTATTTTGTTTCAGGGGAAAATATGGTCATTCAGTGGAATAGAGGACTTTCAAGCATTCTTGAGGAAAAACCAGAGTTGAATAGAAAATTTGACATTCAGACATAAGAAGCAAGAGATGCTTGAGAAGGTAACCAAGGAAAAGAAATCAAAAGGAACTTATCAAAGTTGGACTATTTACATTCCTAAATGGAAAAATAATAACTGTGACTGATGAAACTCCTCTCAGTATGAAAATAATGGAAGAAGGGTGTATGGTCATTTGAATACATATGTGAATGTATGTATGTGTGTTTACAGTTATATGTGGAGAGAGGGCATAGGTTGAATTTGTTGGGAAGTAATGATATTTAAGGGGTGAAATTATGAGGTGAGAGAGGAAAGTGGCAAGAGGAGATGAGGAGAGACAGGGCAGGATAAACTATCTCAAGTAGAACAAGCAAGGGGAAGTGGTTGCAGGGGAGGGGAAGAATATGAAGGCAAAAAGGCAAAACCACATTCTCATTGAATTTGGTTCAGGGAGAGAATGACATACATACTAAATGGGATATCTCAACCTGCAGCAGAATAGGGGGAAGGGGAATGAGAGGAGGAATGATGGATGGGAGGGCATTCTTGGGGGGAGGGGAAGTTGGAAGTACCCACTATAGAAGAGGGACAGGATCAAGTATGGAATGGACCAGGTGGGGGGTGGGAGGGAATTATAAGCAGCCTTGTACAATATATCTACTATGGTAATATTTTACATAGCTATATATATACAACACATACTGAGTTACTTATCTTCCCAGAGGGAATGGGTGGCAAGGGAGGAAGGGAATGGATCTGAAATTTGAGGTCTTAAAATTAAGTTTCAAATATATATGAATACTATTATCAATACTCTTTTGCATGTAATTGGGAGATAGGGTGTGCAGGCACTGGGTCACAGAGACTCACCTTGCTCTAATGGAAAAGTCTAAGGGGGTATGGGAGAAGATATGGGAGAGAGCAGATTGGAAGAGGGGATATCTTGTGGGACTGCTGTTCTGGGATGGTCTTTGGGGTAAAAATGGGGAAAAAATTTGTAGCTCGAGATCTGGTGGAAATGAATGATGTAGGCCAGAGGTTAATAAAGCATTTGTTTAATTAAAAAAAAAGACTATATCCACTATAGAAATGTTTTACATAGCTGTACATGTACAGCCTATATTGAATTGCTTATCTTCCCAGTAAGGATGGTTCATGAGGGTGGAAGGGAAAGAATCTGGAATTAATGTTTTAAAATCAAATTTTTAAAACATATATATATATATATATATATATATATATAACTAAAATAATAATAATAACTATTATTATTATTTACATGCAACTGGGAAATAAGATATGCAGGCACTAGGTGATGGAGATCCATCTTGCCCTACTGGAAAGTCGAAGGGGGTATGGGGGAATGGGGGAGGATATAGGAGAGAGCCAGTTGCGGGAGGAGGTATACAGTAGGATCACTGTTTTGGGGTGGTGGGTAGGGGAAAGACAGGGAGAACATTTGTAACTCAATATCTTGTGGAAATGAATGATGTAAACTAAAAATAAACAAAATTAAAAAAAGAATTAATGTTGTCGAACAACCTCAAAAAAGAGGAAATGAACATCATCAGAAGAGTTGGTGGGCTATGGGTGCAGAAAGGTATATGTGTTGTCAGATGATATCGTGATGGCTGGTGGTTTTTTTTTTTCATTGTTTTCCTTTGTTATAAGAGTTTATTCATGGGGCGGCTAGGTGGCGCAGTGAGTAGAGTGTTGGCCCTGGAGTCAGAAGGACCTGAGTTCGGATCCGGCCTCAGACACTTAACACACACAAACAAAAACCTATCCTTGTGACCTTGGGCAAGTTACTTAACCCCAGTTGCCCTCCAAAAAAGAAAAAAAAAATAAGAGTTTACTCAGAGTTCCTGACTGGAAGCAGGGTGAGAATATAACTAGAAATGACTGCACTTATAAACACAAAAAGACATAAACAATGTGTTCATTTTTGTTTTAAAAAATGTAAACAAGAGAACTAAACACAGATTCTGAACACTCTCATTTCTATCTTGTCCAACTCTTTGTGACCCCATGGACCATACCGTTTGTTCATGGGGTTTTCTTTTCAAGGATACCATAGTAGTTTGCCATTTCCTTTTTCAGTGGATTAAGGCAAAGAGTGGTTAAGTGACTTGCCTGGGGTCACACAACTAGGCTGGATTTGAACTCAGGTCTTCTCAATGCCAGGACCAGTGCTCTATCCATTGTGCCACCTAGCTGCCTCCACTTTAGTACTGGACTGACCTAAAGACTGAAGGTTGGAGGAATAGGTGAATAAGTGGTAAAAATAATTTTAATTCAATTCAATAACAAATATTTATTGAGTGCCAAACTAAGTAACCAACATTCTTCTACCAGGCTACTAATATAAAGGATTAAGAAGAACATAAAAGGTAATCTTACAATTAAGATAGTTTGATTTAGGGGCAGGCAATGGCAGATGGCTGAAGCCTGGAGAATTTCTCTACTCTTCTCTGGAGTTAGGGAAGACCCAATACACTTCCCTCCCCCTCACCACATCACATCCTACATAGTGCACTTCTGTCCAGACCTAGCTTGCATATTCCTCTCTCCTTCCCACTCCTATCTTCTATCAGGCACTATTTCCCATTGCCCTAGCATGGGTGACATTCAATGTCCCCTGTGCCCTGGAAGAACTTTTCCCATGTAGTGAAAACCCTGAACAGAGGCTCTAGAGGGAGCTACTGCCATACTTCTTCACTAAATAAAGTATATGCCAGACTGGCTCTATGCCTAGACAGAATATGCAGTTGCCTACACAGTGCAATTTGAAAGGCCTTAGAAAAGATTCTCTGCCTAAGATGATATCTTTCATCAGACTGACTAACCCAGAGTGCATGGGGGCATCAAGTGGGTGGGAGGAGAGAAGTTTGCTACTCACTCTGTCTGGTGATGTCCCTGAACGGCCTACAGGGCAGTTTAGGTATCATGATTCAGAAACCCTGTAGCCCCCACTCAGCCCCACCTTCCTTTGCTTCCCTCGTAATTCCCCTGAAATAACGAATACAAAAGGAGAAACCGAGTATGCCAAGATCAAAGCCTGCCCTCTTTGCCCATCCTCCCTCCCTCTCTCCATCCTGCTTGGTCTCTCTGACTCTGTCTCCCTCTCTTTATTCTGATCACTCTCTTTTTTCTTCAAAGGGCTCCTTTCTGGAAGAAGAATTGCACACACTTTGTCTCAAACGTGCCATATTTTTTGTTAACAGCTGCACTGCACCAAGAGAGATCAAAAGAGGGGCAAGTGAGAAAAAATGCTCACGCCCTAAGTATATTCTCTCCCCCATCACTACCACCCTGACCACTGCCAAGAAATAACACTAGGAAATGGGACTACAATGGAGAGAAAATCAGCATTTTCCATGATTAGAGCTGTAATGGTATGGGTGAGCAAATTGGGAACCTTTCACCATCATGAATTCCATCCTCATCTCATTGTGATTTTGTTGGTGTTTTCCACTTGGGTATTTCTTTTTCCTTGCCTGGTTCTGGGTTAGCATTTTATTTTTGATGGGGTGGGGAATGGCTTGGTGAGATTCAAAGAAATATCCTGCCCACCCTGAGTGTGGTGGTCCTGTATGCAGGTCCCTGGTCTCTGGACCTCAACATTTTCACATTCTCTGATCCAATAAGAATCACATTTCATTTTTAAAACTAACCTGTCAGGTTGTATTATACTTCCAGCCATGTATCCTTTCATCTGGCCTCCCCTCTGGGCCTCACAGCTGGGAGTTACAGCTCTGCAGAGCTGACAAAGAAAACTGGCAGTGAGAACTTGCTTTCTTCTGCCTGCCTTCCCAACCAGGGACTGCCAGAAACCCAAACTTAAGTCGAAGGGGGACTGTGGCAAGTAAAGCAGAGAAGGATCCTCACAGGAATAGAGGAGTGACTGGTTCTTCCTACATATGAACCCTCCCCTCCTCTCTGCCCACCTCTCTTTGCCCATGGGGTTCTTTCCAGTTTCTCAGGTGAAATTAACTTGACAGTGACCTACTAGAAATCAGATTCTTCCAAACTCAGACAATTCTTGCCATTTCTATGTAATGGGTACTCTTTTGAAGGACTGCTCTTTAGTTCTCCGAGACATTGCTCAGGACACATCTTAGGTTCACAATGGTCCCCAGTGTGTCATAGGTAAAAGGAATGTGGGAAGGAATGGAAAACCCAATCAATTAACCGTAATTGATTGAGCTTGAGGCAAATCCCTGTGTTAAACACTATTTGAAGGAAATTTATGCTCTAATTGAGAAGCAGGATATATAGTCAAGGAAAATTAACACTCCAAGACAGAATAGAAAGAAGGAAACCAAACCTAAGAGTCAAAACATCACCTAGCCCAATCTTCTTATTTTCAGATGAGGAAACTAGGGTCCAGAGAAACAGAGAGATGGGAGCTGCATGAAATGTGAGCCATAGAGCCCATATGTGCTATAGGAATATAGAAGGTAAGAGCACTGCTGTTCAGCCTGGCTGGAGTCAAGGGCAGAGCAAGTAGGTTAGGGCTAGACTGTGGAGAAGGTCAGTACTTTATCTTGTAGATACTAAAGAGATATAGATGATTTTTGAACCAAGAAACAAATACATGATGCTGAACAGAGTACTAGTCTTGTACTAGTACTAGTACAGAATCTGTCTCAGCTTCTTTATAGCTGTGTGATCCTGGGCAAGTCCCTTCACTTTCCTCAATCTCAATTTCATTATCAACAAAAGGAGAGGGTTAGACTTAACCTGTGGCCTCTAAGATTCCTTCCAACTCTAAATCCGTGAAGTATTTCAGTAAAGCTAATGAAGTAATGCTAAGCAGAAAGGTTTGGATGATAGGTCGTATATAGATGATGGTTTACTTAGGAAAGTCTGTTAACATTTTAACTTCAAAAGATCCATGATTTTATCAAGGAGAGTGCTCCTTCCCTCAATAATTATTGCGTACCTTTCTTTGCCTAAGTATATGGTTTTTATGAGTTGTGGTGGAAAAAAAGAAAAAGAAAAGAAAAAAGAACAGAAAAGAAAAAAATTCTTATCTTGGTGGCCAATCTTATGCTGATAAGCTTTTCCAAATTTAGCTATGCTTATCCTCTGATTAGAGAAATGCCATCTATCATAGGAGGAGCTGCACTATGACAGGAGGACCTTTTCTGGCTTGGAAGAACCAGTTTGAGTTTGTGCTTCACCAACACAGCTTTCAAGAACCCAGGTCACCTCCACTCGCTCTGGCGCATTGGAGGAAAACTTTAATACAGGATGTTGATGGGAAGATTATGGAACAGAAGAAAGATTTGGAGTGACAAGGTCCTAGGAAAGTGCTGAGGACAGGTCTAGTCATCTTAAGAATTGGCAAGAGGACTACTATAATCG